>JAVSCE010005670.1:0-76062 GCA_032199065.1 Smutsia gigantea
CTGTTGCTTCTTTACTATCTGACAATCTAGCTTACCTTTCTTGTTAAGTTATTGTAAACACAGTCTGATGTTTCTTTATTTCTCTCCCTTCTTATTCTTCCTCCTCCATTCTCTATATACTAGGTGTTTTATTCTTTGCCTTTAGTTAGTATTTGGATGGTCTGCTTTCTTTGCTATGATTTTATTTTCTCTGGTGACATCTTTTTAGCCTTAGGGGTACTTCCCTCTAGAGCAGTCATTTAAGATATCCTGTAGTGGTGGCTTATGAGAGGCAAACTCTCTCAACTCATTTATCACAGGTGTTTCCAATCCCTCCATCATATTTAAATGATAATTGTTGCTGGATACAATATTCTTGGTTGAGCCCTTCTGTTTCATAACGTTAAATATGTGGCAAATTTCTCTTCTTGCCTGTAGGTTCTGTTGAGAAGTCTGATGAAGTAAATACGATGGGTTTTCCTTTGTAGGTGATCTTTTTCTCTCTCTAGCTGCCTTTAATACCCTGTCTTTATCTTTGATCTTTGTCTGCCTTTAATTATTATGTGTTTTGTTGTCTTCCTTGGGTCCCTTGTGTTGGGAGATCTATGAGCTTCGATTGGACTGCGAGACTACTTGCTTCCCCAGCGAGGGAAAGTTTTCAGCAATTATTTCTTCAAAGACACTTTCTATCCCTTTTTCTCTCTCTCTTCTTCCTCTGGTACTCCTATAATGCGAATATTGTTCCATTTGGATTGGTCACACAGTTCTCTTAATATTCTTTCATTCCTAGAAATCCTTTTATCTCTCTCTGCCTCAGCTGCTCTGTACTCCTGTTCTCTGTTTTCTATTCCATTAACAGTGTCTTGCATCTCATCCATTCTGCTCTTAAGCCCGTCGATAGCTTGTCTGATTTCTGCATTGTCTTTCCTCAGTTCCCTCACTTCCTCCCTCAGCTCTTGCACATTTCTCTGTAGGTCCATCAGCATGGTTATGACTTTTATTCTGAATTCTTTTTCAGGGAGGCTGTGCATTTCCATCCCTTCAGATTCCCTCTCTGGGGTTGTCTGATTGATTTTGGTATGAACCATATTCCTCTGTCTTTTCATGGCTATAGAATTGGTCACTGATAGTTGACACGTATGTCAGCTGGGCTCTTTAAGACTTTAAAAAGAGAAGAAAAAAAAAGAAAAAAAAAGGAAAAAAAAGAAAGAAAGAAAGAAAGAAAGAAAAAAGAAAGAAAATAAAAAACAAAAATAAAACAAAAAATAAAACAAAAAAAACAAAAAAATGCCCACCGGACGTAGTTTCTGTGGGAATGCTCTAGGTGGCGCTGTTGCCCCACTATTTCACAGCTGTGAGTGTGCCGCTCTGCAGGGCCCTTTATCACTCTGGCAGGGGTGGGAACGAATGGGAGGCTGTTCATCTCAGTGAGAAGTGTTAAGTATGGCTACGCTTCCTCAGTCGCCAGCTTAGGCGTCTGAAACTCCCCAGGACTCGCAGCCTGCTGGGCTGAGTGTGCTGGGGTGATCCGGCTCCTCCGCTGGGCTCCTGTCTCTTTAAGACCGCTGAGGAAAGCGCGCACTTTTTTTTTCCTTTCCGGAGCCGGCTGCAAGCCCCCTGGCGCGTTCCCCGCTCAGATCCTGCCCCTCTGTCTCTCCAATCTCCGCTGCACTGCGCAATGTGGGTCAGCGCTCCCCGCGCAGATCACTGGGGCTGGCTACTTCGCGGGGTGTGCTTCCACTCCCTCCCGGCTCTGAGTCCTCTCCTCCCGCCGGTGCGCTGGGGTGGGGGAGGGCTCGGGTCCCTCCGGGTCGCGGCTCCGTATCTTACCCGCCTCTTGGGGTGCCGAGTCCTCTCGGGTGTAGCTGCACGCTGTGCGCTTTCCTGTGTATTCTCGTCTCTTTTAGGAATAGATGTATTTTCTGTGTTTTCGTAGATAAATATAGTGTTGGGAGGAGATTTCTGCCGCCCTGCTCACACCGCCATCTTCCCGGAAGTCCTATTCTGGAAGTCTTAACAGAAACTTTGTTTCCTTAACTTTCTTAGCTTTTCTGGCTTCCTACCAAACCTGGAGGTGGGGAGGGATTTGAGAACTTTCTGTATATTTCCTCATCAGTATAAAAGCAAGTAGCTGGCCTTTCCTTCATAACCATAATCCATCTAACTAACAGTTTCTCTTATTTTCTCTTCTCCCTTGGATGCTAAATGATCTTATCCAGCTCTCATTTTTGTTTTGTTCAGATAGGCTAGTTGTATGAAACTTAGGTTTTAGGAGCGGAGAGATAGCAACTTTTACTGAGTTCAAGGAACTTTACAACTGTGGGTTTGTTTTTGTGCTCCCTCGATGGTTCCTCTCCAGCTCTGTTCTAACTTGCTCCCTGCCTCTCTTCCGCCTTTGTTCCTGCCTTCATTCACTTAGTCTCTATTTCAGGCCATATCTCCATCCCTAACTCCAAACTTCCCTCCTTTGCTCCTTCCCTCCCTCTCTCTACCTCCCTTTCTTGAAGTTCTTGCCTTCTCCTCACTTCCGCCTTCACTTCACTTCCGTCCTCGCTTCACTTCCACCCTTGCTCCCTAGCTCCCTTCCTCCTTCCAGCCTTTTCTCAATTCTGCCCTCCATTGCTCCCTTGATCCTTTCACCCCTGCTTTGTGCACTCACTTACTCTATACTGGGCTCCATCTTTAGCTCACCCCCTCCCTTCACCTGTGCCCTTGGTCCATCTGCTGCTCCATCCCTCTCTCTCTCTCTCTTGCTGCTTCCTTTTGTCCCTCCCTTTCTCCTACCCTTGTTCCATCCCTTACTCCTTCTGTGCCTCCCTCCTTGCCACCTTCTCCTCTTCTCACACCCCTCCTTCCCTCTGTCTTACTCCATTCTCCTCTCTCCTATCTTCCCACCTTTTCTCCTTTTCTTCCCTTTTCCTTGCTCACTCTCTTCTTTCCTTCCTTTGCTAAATCTCTCCCCTCCATCTCCCTGACGCATCCTTTCCCTCTCTCTCTTGCTCCTCCCTCCCTCCCTCCCCCTTGCTTCTCTCATACTTCACTCACTCCTTGGCTTATCCCTTCCCTCCCTCCCTCTCCCCCTTTTCTGATCATTCCTTCTCTCCCCTCCTCATTTGCTCTTTTCCTTCCTACCTCCCACCCTTGCTCCCTCTACCCTCCTTCCCTTCCTTGTTCCCTTATTTCCTTCTCTCTTCCTTCTGGCTCTCTGTTTCCTTCTCTGACTTCCTTCCTTCCTTCCTTCCTTATTCAGTGGTTCTCTTGCTCCCCCTCACTACATGCCCTGTCTCTCACTGACTATCTCCCACCCATTCTCTCTTTCATTATCCTCCTTCCCTCCCTGGTTCTTTCCCTCCTTCCTATCCCTTTCATTTCCTCTCTCTTTCCCACCCTTTTCTTCCTTCCTCCTTCTGTCCCTTGCCCCGTAGACTTCTCCTTTCCTTTTATCCTCTTTCACTGCCTCCTCCTTCACTCTCTCCCTTGTTCCATTCCTTGCTGCTTCCCTCTCTGCCTCATTTCGTTCCCTGCTTACTTGCTCCCTGGTTCATTCCCTTGTTCCCTCCACTTTTCCCCTCTTTTCTTCCCTCCTTTCCTTCCTCCTCCCTCCCTCCACCTAGGGCCATCCTTGTGGCTTGAACAGACACTCCATGCCTCAGCTTCAAGGGGGTTAAAAAAGCAGCTGGGGATCCGTGGCCAACAGAGAGCAGGAAGGAGAAGGAGAATGTGAGGGGCACTTTTAAGTAAATCTTGGAACCAGGGGCACCCTTCCTAGTTGCTAGGAAAAAGGAAAAAGAGCCTCCACTAAGTTTTTTGGAGAAGGGGTATCTTCCCTTCAAAGGATTGAGAAATACAGAAAGACTTTTGCAAAGGGGAGGTATGGAGGTAGTATGACTAAAGAAGAAAGGAAGGAACCACTGGTGAGTGGAGCAATGGAAGGGAGGGTGTCTTGCCCTGGTACTGACACTAGGTTGCTGTGTGAACTTGAGCAAGTTGCTTTCTCTTTCTGGGCTTCAATTTCCTTGTCTGTGAGGATTCCAGTCTATAATCTCAAAATAAAGGACAGAGAAAGATATGGGTCGGAGGCTGGTGTGGGCAGTTAGATGCAGCTGGAGAAAAAATTCAGGGGTCTTCCTGCTTCCTAATCATTTCCCCCAAACCAAGGTTCAACCTGTAGAAGGTGGCACATGGGAAAGTACTCCTGAATAGGGGTTCTTCTTACCCTTGGTTTGGCCTAGATCTTCCTACTCTAGCTCCACGCTCATTCTCCCATTCCCTGCAGTTCTCAGTCTTTGCTGAGGCTCCTTCTGTGCCTGTCTGCTGATCTCTCACTGTCTGTTACCCCAATGGCCTTATTCATTCCTTAGACTAGAACGTGGGATTATTTTCCATCTCTAGTGCTCTTTTCCATGGTCTCCTCCCCCTTAGCCCATCCCTGGCTCTCCCTTCCCATTCCTGGCTCTCACTCATTAGAAAAGAGATCACTGCTTCCATGTGCCATATTATGCTGCTTCCAACACTGTAAGAATCCATCCCAAGAGGCCTTATCCTTTATCCAGTGGTGCAGTTTTTGGGCAGATATGACCAGACTCTGATTTTGTTTTTCAGATGGACCACTCATATCAACCAGAAGCTGGCTCTTAGAGCTACCCTGAAGATTAATGCCAGGAAATGTTTTTACCTCTTATTCTTCACATTTGTCTCCCTCTGCCTTTCATCTCCAAGCAGAGAGGAGTGGGCTGACTCTGTGTGGTTGTGACTCCCTCTCTTCTCTACCCATAGGAGACCAGCCCACCTTGTGTGGATGACTTTCTGTACATCTGTGATGATATTTATCAGCGAGATGAGATGCTCGCCATGGAAATCCGCATCTTACAAACCCTCAAATATGATATCAATATTCCCATCGCCTATCATTTTCTGCGCAGATATGCTAGGGTAAGAGCAAGGAGGCACATCTTCATTCTCTCACTGCTGGGTTAGTCCCCTGCATACCCAGAGTGGCTGCCTGAGTGGTAGGAAAAGAGAAAGGGACAACTGGGGGCAGGGCAATTTCTTCTTCAAGCCACTCTCATAGGTTGGCAATCTTTAGGAAGTATGGGGGGAAGAAAATTTCAGATTTCCACTGTGTGCCTATAAAATTGTGAGGTGAGGGCAGAGTTGGAGGCTGGGAAAAGATTCTTTGATCAGGAAAAGATACCTGAGAAGTTTTGGGAGATGCTGATAAAGTTCTCATTCACCTGGTATTGGTTACAGGGAGGTCACTTTATTATACAAATATATGTTGTGTACTTTTTTCTATGTGTGTTTTAGGTTACAATTAAAAAAAAAAGATTCAAACAAGAAAAAGGAAGTTATTCTTTTGGAGACTGAACACCTTCTAGGGTGGAACCAGGTGCAGAGTTATAGTTGGGCTTTGGCTCTTCAAAGGTTGACCTGTACAAAATGGAGAGGTGGGAGTGTACCACAAGCACACTTGATAATTTGGTTAGAAACCCCAAAGGTGGCAAGTACTGTTACCAGTTTCAGAATACTCCCCTTAAGATTCTGTGCTTTTGGGGTTAAGGTCTTCAGTATGAGTCATGATGGCAAGAGAGGTATATTGTTCAGGCAAGGAGCCCTTTAGGCCTGATATGGGATCACCGGAGAGAGTGGTTGTGGGAGGTCTTCTGCTCAGTGCTAGTTTTCTGAATTGATTATTGAGTCAGTCTTCTTGCTGCCTTTAGTGTATCTGTGCCGACATGAAGACACTGACCTTGTCCCGCTTCATCTGTGAGATGACTCTGCAGGAATACGACTATATCCAGGAGAGGGCTTCCAAGCTGGCTGCCGGCTCCTTCCTCCTGGCCCTCTACATGAAGAAGCTAGAACACTTGGTAAACACTTCCTAGGGTCAAGGGGTAGGGACTTAAAACCACAGTGTCAGCTTAGGAGGAAGGTATAAATTAGGGCTGTGGTAAACTCGGTGACAAAACTGCCGTGCACCCACAGTTATGAATTCTTTGACATTTCAACATCTTAGAGGCTTGGCTCCCTAAAGGGTTTCTACAGGAATGGTTTTGAAGTATTTTATTTTCCTTATCATTGTACCCTTGGTGGCAAAGAAAGCTTATGTGAAAGCCCAATGTTGCAGCAATAACAATAAAAACAAAAACAAAAAAGAAACAACAACAAAAAACTACCATGAAGTTATTCTGGTTGCAGCAGGATGTTGGTTGGGCCCACACTTCTTACCTGACCCCATTTACCCCTGGCCCTGTAGGCCCCTTAACAAGGTTATCCTTTGAGGGACCTTGTTGGAACAGGGTTTGAAAAGCACTGACCCAGAGAACAGAGAATTTAAAAAACTGTCCTTGTATACGATAGGGGACCCAGAGGTATACTAGAGCACTCTTCTCTGAAGTAGAAGGCCCACAAAGCTGCCTTCCCCAATACAAATAAAACATATTTGATGCTTTCTCAATTTTATTGTGAATAAAAGCAACTCAGGAGAACTCTGAATTTTTACTAATGTGTAACATGCAGTCTAAGTAGAATGAGTATGCTTGCAAATAAGCATCCTCTTTCCAACTGCTCCTAAGCTCCTTCCCAGTCTCTCCTAAGCCCCTCTGACCTAGAAATCCTAGAGCCACTACTGATGGGAGAACCTCTGTGTGCTGAGAAAGAACCCTATAAACAGTTCTGTGAACTTGGACAAGTCATACTGAAATTTCCTGGGACAGATAAAGCATTCAGTAAATGGCAGTAATGATGAAAAAGAATAAATAATAATGGCTAGTATTTATTGAGTATTTAGACAGTGATCTAAATACTTAGGGTATTAACTCATTTAATCTTCATAACAACCTTAGAAGATCAGTACTATTATTCCTATTTTACAGATAAGAAATAACTTCACTATATGCTCTACAGCCATAGTTCTGGTGGCCTCACGGTGAGCCAGGATTTAACTCTTGAATCCTGGGGAAATCTGGTAGGAGAGTTGAAGGGCTCGGGGCAGCAAACTGCTTGCCAACCAGTATATAAATATTTCAGTGTTTTAACATTTGGTGTGGCTGTACCAGCGAGTACCAGCTAAATGTCAGCCCTGATCTGAACCCAGATAGTCTGGCTCCACAGTTCTCTTGTGCTATATATACTTCTTCTATAGATAAAAATGCTTCACAGAGGAGGTGACTTTTGAGTTGGGTCTTGAAAGATGAGTAGGAACTGGTGAGGAGACATTCTAGGTAGAGAGAATAATAATTGAAAAGACATAAAGGCAATAAGAAAAGAGTATGATGTATTTGGGGTGGAGTAAGACAGTTCCCATAGATGGAGCAGAGGATATATTAATAGGGAATGGTGAAAGATCAGACCAGAATGGTATGGTGTGGCCAAATCATAAAAGGCCTTTTATGCCATGCTGACTGACCCACTTTATACTAAGGCATTGCAAGTACTTTTAGGCAGGTGAGTGACATAGTCCTGTTTATGTGTTTTAGAAACAGTACTTGTTTGGCAGTATAGAAGATGTATTAGATGAGAAGATGAGAGAGTATAAAAGTGGGAACACCAGCGAGTAGGCTTTCATAATAGTCAAGTGTAGCATTGGAGCCTGAACCTAAGCAGTGACAATGAGCCATTAATGTTATTTAATATACCCAATATAATGTGTTAACCCATGTGTCACTGCCTTGCTCAACATGCCAATGACTGCCCTTTGCTTGGGTCATTGGTGTCCAAACAGTATTCAGCAAAGCCCTGGGATTCCTGTAGAAGTGTCTCAGGGACCACATAAAAGGGATTCAAATTGATGGGCTTAGCTCCCACCCCCAATTCCAGGTAAGATATCTGGGCTTCCAGATAACATATTTGAAAAAAAGTTGAGAAAAAATAATTTAAGACATTTTTAGAAAACCACTGCCTTGTAGAATAAATCATTTCTCTACCCATGGAGCTCCCACTTGACTTTTGACATTTGTTGCAGATGTGCTCAGCTCTATGAAGCTTTCTGTGACTCTCTCAGCCAAAGTTCATGGGTCCTGATTCTTTCTCCTTTCATCATTACACTTCCATATATTTTGTAATTCTCTGTTTGCATGTGTATCTCCCCAGTATACTACAGACTCCACAAGGGCAGCAGCCTTAATCATCATGGTATTCCTAGCATCCTACACAAGGCTTAGTAAAATTAATTCTAGCTAGCATTGTTTGGGCACTTACTACTTGCTAGACTCTTCCATATGCTTTATATATATTAACTCATTTAACCCTGTGATGTAATTACTATAATGATCCCCATTTGGAAGACTGGGAAACCGAGGCACCAAAGGTTAAATAACTGGCTCAAGTCCATGCTGTTACTAGAGCTGAAATCTGAACCCAAGCAGTTTGCCTTTGGAACCTTTGCTCTTAAATGCTCCCCTATATTGCTTCTGCCACTTAACAGACATCCTTAAAGTTCAATGCGAAAATGAATGCAAAGAATGATAGCTGTTAGAGCCAGAGTTGAGGAATGGTCTTAGGTTCCTGTTGGCCATTAGGTGGAACCTCAAGTTTGTTCTGAGGTTTGTCTAGCCTTTGGCTCTTTATCTGACAGTGAGTAAATTACAAAGCTGGTCTCTTCCTTAGATTCTTTGGCGGGTGGATTTAAGCTTACATGAATTCCTACAGCCAGGACTAATATCCAACTGATACATATGGATATAGCCATACCACTAGTTTGAGACTGGAATCTATTCTTCTAGGTAGTACCCTATAATTATTGGTCAGTGTCTGTGCCATATGAGTCTTTGAAATGTTTTTCTGTCTTCCCTGCCTATACCATGGATAGGAAGTTTGGACGTGGGGTAGTAGAGGCAGAGGAAGGGCCTGCTTCCTGTTATAAAAGTTACTGTTCATGCTGTTTCTTCCAGGCTCCTACTCTGGAGCATTATAGTGGATACAAAATCTCTGATCTCCACCCCTTGGCCAAGCAGCTGAACATCCTTCTGATTTTGCGGCGTCATTGCTGTACACTCAAGACTGTGCTTTCCAAGTATTCTAACCAGTAAGTACCAACCTCCAGTTGAGGTTGGGTTTGTGCTGTCATGGGGAGGCCCAGACTAGCCTCACTTATGGGAAAAGATTCAATTACTTTTCACCTTACTTTCTGCTTCAGGGTTAAACCTAGATGGGGGACCAAGTGCCTTATGTTCTACTTATTCCAGGGAATCTGCTTGCTTTGGCCTATTTTGCACTGAGAAGACCCCTCTTCCTTTTGCAGGATCTTCTTTGAAGTCACCAAAATCCCCCCCTTGGACGTGTTGAAGCTGGAAGAGATTTGAAACTACTACTACTACTTCTGAGGCTGAGGGCCTGGCACTCTGGGAGCAGCCATCAGGGCCAGGCCGCATCTAAACAGGCTGTATTTATTCTGTCTTTGAATTTGTCTTTTGGTTACTTTTCTTCAGTTTTACTCTTTGTCTTTTTCAAAATTGATAATATTATAAAATATTAAGTTTCTTATGAAAGAGAGATTATTATAGTATTTGTTTAAATATTTAATAAAAAAATAATAATGTTTGTTGTTCAAATGGCTCACCTCCCTCTTATTTTTAAGACCCCTATGCATTGCCCAAGGGCATTTTTTTTTCCTACCTAGTAAAGGCTGTGCCTTCGGGTCTAGCCTTTTCAATTTCCTTCTCTGCTTAGAGCTTTTCTCTTCATGGGAAGACAGATTGACCTAGGTCACAATTGACAGATGACTCTGTACAATGAGGATCCTTTCAGGGGGTGGGGAGTGTGCCCAGTCCAAGGAGAGAGACCCCGACCCAACAGACAGATCTTAGTGTTCAGATCTGGGAATGTGGGCCAATACCCTTTGGTCCTCATCTCAGGTTCCTTGCTTTCGTTGCTTCTTCCTAGATGAAAAAAAGTTGGGGATCAGAATTTTAAACCAAATGTAACCCTACTTTCATAGGTGGCTTTCTAGAGTCTAAATTTGAAAAAACTGCTTGGTGTCCTTGGCTGAAATCTCTTTTGGCTTTTCTGTCAAGAGGTGAAATTTCCACCTGTGAAATCAGAGAGATGTCCATGAATGCAAGCATCAATGACTTGCCCAATCTTCCATTCCTAAAGCCTCAAGGTGGTTCCATTCTTGTCTATATCCTGTCTTTGTGGTGATGTGTACTGGTACATCTGTCTTAGTTGTTTACAGAGGATTTAAACATCCTCTGTGCCAGTTCATTAAGAGTCACTGTCTTAATCTTTTTTTTATTAAGGTATCATTGAAAATACACTCTTTTTTTTATTAAGATATTATTGATATACACTCTTATGAAGGTTTCACATGAAATAACAATGTGGTTACTACATTTACCCATATTATCAAGTCCCCACCCATACCCCAATGCAGTCACTGTCCATCAGTGTAGTAAGATGCCACAGATTCACTGTTTGCCTTCTCTGTGCTACACTGTTTTCCCCATGACCCCCCACACCATGTGTACTAAACATAATACCCCTCAATTCCCTTCTCCCACCCTCCCCACCCGCCCTCCCAGACCCCTCCCCTTTGGTAACCACTAGTTCCTTCTTGGAGTCTCTGAGTCTGCTACTATTTTGTTCCTTCAGTTTGCTGCATTGTTATACTCCACAAATGAGGGAAATCATTTGGCACTTGTCTTTCTCCGACTGGCTAATTTCACTGAGCATAATATCCTCCAGGTCCATCCATGTTGTTGCAAATGGCAGAATTCGTTTCCTTCTTATGACTGAATAGTATTCCATTGTGTATATGTACCACATCTTCTTTATCCATTCATCTACTGATGGACACTTAGGTTGCTTCCATATCTTGGCTATTGTAAAAAATGCTGCAATAAACATAGGGGTGCATATGTCTTTTTCAATCTGAGAAGCTGTATTCTTTGGGTAAATTCCAGGAGTGGGATTCCCAGGTCACATGGTATTTCTATGTTTATTTTCTTGAGGAACCTCCATATTGCTTTCCACAATGGTTGAACTAGCTTACATTCCCACCAGCAGTGTAGGAGGGTTCCCCTTTATCTGCATCCTTGCCAGCATTTGTTGTTCTTAGTCTTTTGGATGGTGGCCATCCTTACTGGTGTGAGGTGATATCTCATTGTGGTTTTAATTTGCATTTCCCTGATGATTAGTGATATGGAGCATCTTTTCATGTGTCTGTTGGCCATCTGAATTTCTTCTTTGGAGAATTGTCTCTTCATATCCTCTGCCCATTTTTTAATTGGGTTATTTGCTTTTTCAGTGTTGAGGTGTGTAAGTTCTTTATATATTTTGGATGTTAACTCCTTGTCTGATATGTCATTTACAAATATACTCTCCCATACTATAGGATGCCTTTTTGTTCTGTTGATGGTGTCCTTTGCCATACAGAAACTTTTTAGTTTGATTAAGTCCCATGAGTTCATTTTTGCTTTTATTTCCTTTGCTTGAGGAGATGCGTTCATGAAGAAGTTGCTCATATTTACATTCAGGAGATTTTTGCCTATGTTGTCTTCTAACAGTTTTATGGTTTCATGACTTACATTCAGGTCCTTGATCCATTTTGAGTTTACTTTTGTGTATGGGGTTAAACAATAATCCAGTTTCATTCTCTTGCATGTAGCTGTCCAGTTTTGCCAACACCAGTTGTTGAAGAGGCTGTCATTTCCGCATTGTATGTCCATGGCTCCTTTATCATATATTAGTTGACCATATATGGTTGGGTTTATATCAGGGCTCTCTAGTCTGTTCCATTGGTCTATGGGTGTGTTCCTGTGCCATTACCAAATTGTCTTGAGTACTGTGGCTTTGTAGTAGAGCTTGAAGTTGGGGAGCATAATCCCCCCAGCTTTATTCTTCCTTCTCAGGATTGCTTTGGCTATTTGGGGTCTTTTATGGTTCCATATGAATTTTAAAATGATTTTCTCTAGTTTGTTGAAGAATGCTGTTGGTATCTTGATCAGAATTGCATTGAATCTGTAGATTGCTTTAGGCAGGATGGCCATTTTGACAATATTAATTCTTCCTATCCATGAGCATGGGATGTGTTTGCATTTATTGGTGTCTTCTTTAATTTCTCTCATGAGTGTTTTCTAGTTTTCAGAGTATAGGTCATTCACTTCCTTGGTTAGGTTTTTTCCTACGTATTTTATTCTTTTTGATGCAACTGTGAATGGAATTGTTTTCCTGATTTCTCTCTCTGCTAGGTCATTGTTAGTGTATAGGAATGCCAGAGATTTCTGCGTATTAATTTTTGTATCCCGCAACTTTGTTGAATTCAGATATTAGATCTAGTAGTTTTGGAGTGGATTCTTTAGGGTTTTTTATGTACAATATCATGTCATCTGCAAACAGGGACAGTTTAACTTCTTCCTTGCCAATCTGGATACCTTTTATTTCTTTGTGTTGTCTGATTGCTGTGGCTAGGACCTCAAGTACTATGTTGAATAGAAGGGGGGTGAGTGGGCATCCTTGTCTTGTTCCTGATCTTAAAGGAAAAGCATTCTGCTTCTTACTGTTAAGTTTAATGTTGGCTGTGGGTTTGTCACATATGGCCTTTATTATGTTGAGGTACTTGCCCTCTATACCCATTTTGTTGAGAGTTTTTATGATGAATGGATGTTGAATTTTGTCAAATGCTTTTTCAGCATCTATGGAGATGACCATGTGGTTTTTGTCCTTCTTTTTGTTGATGTGGTGGATGATGTTGATGGATTTTCGAATGTTGTACCATCCTTGCATCCCTGAGATGACTCCCACTTGATCATGGTGTATGATCCTCTTGATGTAGTTTTGAATTCGGTTTGCTAATATTTTGTTGAGTATTTTTGCATCTATGTTCATCAGGGATATTGGTCTGTAGTTTTCTTTTTTTTGTGGTGTCTTTGCCTGCTTTTGGTATTAGAGTACTGCTGGCCTCATAGAGTGTGTTTGGAAGTATTCCCTCTTCTTCTACAACTTGGAAAACTTTAAGGAGGATGGGTAATAGGTCTTCACTATATGTTTGATAAAATTCAGTGGTGAAGCCATCTGGTCCAGGTGTTTTGTACTAGGGTAGGTTTTTGTTTACAAGTTCAATTTCGTTGCTGGTAATTGGTCTGTTGAGATTTTCTGTTTCTTTCTGGGTCAGCCTTGGAAGGTTGTATTTTTCTAGAAAGTTGTCCATATCTTCTAGGTTATCCAGTTTGTTAGCATATAATTTTTCATAGTATTCTCTAATAGTTCTTTGTATTTCTGTGCTGTCTGTAGTGATTTTTCCTTTCTCATTTCTGATTCTGTTTATGTGAGTAGACTTTTTTTTTCTTGATAAGTCAGGCTAGGAGTTTATCTATTTTGTTTATTTTCTTGAAGAAACAGCTCTTGCTTTCATTGATCCTTTCTATTGTTTTATTCCTCTCAATTTTATTTATTTATGCTCTAATCTCTATTATGTCCCTCCTTCTACTGACTTTTGGCCTCATTTGTTCTTTTTCTAGTTTCGTTAATTGTGAGTTTAGACTGCTCCTATGGGATTGTTCTTCTTTCCAGAAGTAGGCCTGTATTGCAGTATACTTTCCTCTTAGCACGGGCTTCGCTGCGTCCCACAGATTTTGCGGTGTTGAATTATTGTTGTCATTTGTCTCCATATATTGCTTGATCCCTGTTTTTATTTGGTCATTGATCCATTGGTTATTTAGGAGCATGTTGTGAAGCCTCCATGTGTTTGTGGGATTTTTCATTCTCTTTGCGTAATTCATTTCTAATTTCATACCTTTGTGGTCTGAGAAGCTGGTTGGTAAAATTTCAGTCATTTTGAATTTACCAAGGCTCTTTTTGTGGTCCAGTATATGATCTATTCTTGAAAATGTTCCATGTGCACTTGAGACGAATGTGTATTCTGCTGCTTTTGGGTGTAGAGTTCTGTAGATGTCTGTTAGGTCCATATGTTCTAATGTGTTGTTTAGTGCCTCTGTCTCCTTACTTATTTACTCTCTGGTTGAGAGTGAGTGGTGTGTTGTCTCCTAGAATCAATGCATTGCATTCTATTTTCCCTTTTAATTCTGTTCGTATTTGTTTCACATATGTAGGTGCTCTTATGTTGGGTGCATAGATATTTATAAAGGTTATATCTTCTTGTTGGATTGACCCCTTAATCATTATGTAATGTCCTTCTTTGTCTCTTGTGACTTTCTTTGTTTTGAAGTCTATTTTGTCTGATACAAGTTCTGCAACTCCTGATTTTTTCTCCCTTTTAGTTGCGTGAAATATCTTTTTCCATCCCTTCACTTTTAGTCTGTGTATGTCTTTGGGTTTAAAGTGAGTCGCTTGAAGGCCGCATACAGATGGGTCTTGTTTTTTTATCCATTCAGTGACTCTATGTCTTTTGATTGGTGCCTTCAGTCCATTTACATTTAGGGTCATTATGGATAGGTATGTACTTATTGGCATTGCAGGCTTTCGATTCATGGTTACCAAAGGTTCAAAGTTAACTTCCTTCCTATCTAAAAGTCTAACTTAACTCATGTAATATGCTATTACAAACACAATCTAAAGGTTCTTTTTTTTTCTCCTTTTTTTCCTCCTCCATTCTTTATATATTAGGTATCATATTCTGTACTGTTTGTCTATCCCTTGATTGACTTTGGGGATAGTTAATTTCATTTTGCATTTGCTTAGTAATTAGCTATTCTACTTTCTTTACTGTGGTTTTATTATGTCTGGTGACAGCTATGAGACCATAGGAACGCTTTGGTCTATACCAGTCCCTTCAAAATACACTGTAGAGATGGTTTGTGGGAAGTCAGTTCTCTGAGATTTTGTTTATCTGGGAATTTTTAAATTCCTCCTTCAAATTTAAATGATAATCTTGCCAGATAAAGTAATCTTGGTTCAAGGCCCTTCTGGTTCATTGCATTAAATACATCATGCCACTCCCTTCTGGCCTGTAAGGTTTCTGTTGAGAAGTCTGATGATAGCCTGATTGGCTCTCCTTTGTATGTGATCTTATTTCTCTCTCTAACTGCTTTTAATAGTCTGTCCTTATCCTTGATCTTTGCCATTTTAATTACTATATGTCTTGATGTTGTCTTCCTTGGATCCCTTGTGTTGGGAGAGCTGTGCACCGCCATGGCCTGAGAGACTATATCCTTCCCCAAATTGGGGAAGTTTTCAGCAATCACCTCCTCAAAGACACTTTCTATCCCTTTTTCTCTCTCTTCTTCTTCTGGTACACCTATAATGCGAATATTGTTCCGTTTGGATTGGTCACACAGTTCTCTCAGTATTCTTTCATTCTTAGAGATCTTTTTTCTCTCAGTGCCTCAGCTTCTTTGTATTCCTCTTCTCTAGTTTCTGTTCCATTTATCGTCTCCTCCACTATATCCAATCTGCTTTTAATACCCTCCACTGTGCTCTTCAATGATTGGATCACCGACCGAGTTCATTCCTGGGTTCTTGAATATCTTTCCATACCTCCATGAACATGTTAATGATTTTTATTTTGAACTCCCTGGGAGTTCATGAGGTCCATATCATTTAAATTTTCTCAGGACTGGTATTAATAATTTTACAGTTAACCAGGTTCCTTTAGCATTTCATATTTGCATATGGCGCCCTCTAGTGCCCAGAAGCTCTACTCTCTGGAGCTGCTCAGCCCCTGAAGCAATGTTGGGGGTTGCAGGGGTGTGGTATTGGTGCCTGGGGGTAGGAAAGAGCTGTTTTCTGCTTCCCAGCTGCTATGCCTGTCTCCACTCCCTGAACCAGTGGGCCGAGCACACAGGTATAAGCCTCTATGCTTTGCATTTGTAGTTCCTGTAGACAGATCTTCCCTCTCGCTGGCCTAACGCCAGGGTAGGGTTTGCGGGTTTGAGAGCTGGGTGGGGCTGGCCAGGAGAATGGCATAGTAGGCTGCCTATCACAGAGGGGTTCTTGAAGCTGTTTAGGCAGCCAGGGATCTAGAGCACCTGAAGATTGTGGAAGCTCCCAACCTACTGGGCAGAGTGCACCCGGAGAATTTTGTCTACCTGTCCTTTCTCCAGAACAGTAAGCTCTATGCAATCCTGTCCCTTTAGCTGCCCTCTTGCTAAGGGCTTCCTTGTTAGGAAGTCTCTGACTGCCTGCCTTTCTTTTGTCCCAGAGTAGTCAGATAAGCAGCTGGAATCTCAGTCTCTCCAGGAATTCTGCCTGTCTTAGCTTTCTACCCCCGTAATTATGAGAGTATCATGCAAGCACCATGAAATGTAGGTTTGTGCTCCCAGAGCAGATCTCCGGAATTAGGTATTCAGCAGTCCTTAAGTCTCCACTCCCTCCCTGCTCTGTTTCTCTTCCCCCCACCAGTGAGCTGGGGTGGGGGAAGGGCTTGGGTCCTGCTGGGCCCCAGCTTTAGTAAGTTACCCAGTTCTGTGAGGTCTGCTCTTGTCTTCAGGTGTATGCAGTTTGGTGCAGTCCTCTTTCTTGTTCTCTCAGGAGTAGCTGTATCAGTTATATTTTCGTATTATATGCGGTTTTAGGAGGAAGCCTCTCTCTCACCTCTCACACCGCCATCTTTCAATATACACTTTTATGAAGGTTTCACAAGGAAAATAATGTGGTTACTATATTCACCCTTAGTATCGAGCCCCACCCCCATACTCCATTGCAGTCAATGTCCGTCAGTGTAGTAAGATGCCACAGAGTCCCTGTTTGTCTTCTCTGAGCTACAATGTCTTCCCTGTGACACCACACACAACGTGTGCACCAATCATGATACCCCACAATCCACTTCTCCCTCCCTTCCCAGCACCCTTCCCCACCCCTCCCCTTTGGTAACCACTAGTTCCTTCTTGGAGTCTGTGAGTCTACTGCTATTTTGTTCCTTCAGTTTTGCTTCACTCCACATATGAGGGAAATCATTTGGCACTTGTCTTTCTCCGCCTGGCTTTTCACTGATCATAACATCCTCTAGCTCCATCCATGTTGTTGCAAATGGTAGGATTTGTTTTTCTCTTATGGATGAATAGTATTCCATTGTGTATATGTGCCACATCTTCTTTATCCATTCATCTACTGATGGACACTTAGGTTGCTTCCATATCTTGGCTATTCTAAATAGTGCAATGAACATAGGGGTGCATATGCCTTTCTGAATCTGAGAAGTTGTTTTCTTTGGGTAAATTCCTAGGAGTGGAATTCCCAGGTCAAATGGTATTTCTATTTTTAGTTTTTTGAGGTACCTCCATATTCTTTTCCACAATGGTCGAACTAGTTTACATTCCCACCAGCAGTGTAGGAGGGTTCCCCTTTCTCCACATCCTCACCAGCATTTGTTGTTCCTAGCCTTTTCTATGTTGGCCATCCTAACTGGTGTGAGGTGATATCTCATTGTGGTTTTAATTTGCATTTTCCTGATAAGTAGTAATGTGGAGCATCTTTTCATGTGCCTGTTGGCCATCTGAATTTCTTTGGAGAAGTGTCTGTTCATATCCTCCGCCCATTTTTTAATCGGGTTATTTGCTTTTTGGTTGTTGAGGCGTGTGAGTTCTTTATATATTTTGGATGTTAACCCCTTGTCGGATATGTCATTTACAGTTATATTCTCCCATACTGTTCAGTGCCTTTTTGTTCAGCTGATGGTGTCCTTTGCTGTACAGGTTTTTAGCAGATTGTAGTTCCATTTGTTCATTTTTGTTTTTGTTTCCCTCTCCCTAGGAGATGCGTTCAGGAAAAAGTTGTTCATGTTTATATTCAAGATATTTTTGCCTATGTTGTCTTCTAAGAGTTTTATGGTTTCATGACTTACATTCAGGTCTTTGATTTTTTTTGAGTTTCCTTTTGTGTATGCACTGCCTTAATCTTGCCTTTAGGACCCGTGGGACCTCCCCACAATCTAACAACTGAAGTAATGTCTGTCACAGCAGGAGACCTCTAGGACTCTCTTCTAGTAGTACTGTGATTAGCAACTGCTCTGATTGGTGTGTGGCCATTTATTAACACTTGTCAAATATTTTGAATGTCAGTCCAGGGAGTGGATATCTGATGGAGGAGGCAGTCAGTGGAGGTTATGGGGAAAATAACTCCCCAGTTCTGGTCCATGACTCCCTTTCTTTTTCTGGTTGCATCACTTTTTCTGATTTGGGACAGAAGAGAGCATGCCAAGCCCTTAGATGTCTTAGTAATTTTTTCCTTTTGTGCCAGTTTCCTATTTCCCAACTTGTTTTGCCTTGATGACTAGATATTACTAGGTTCCCTCCTGCCTCCCTTCCACTGCTTTGCAAGATGATTAAAGGGTACAGCTAGAGAGGTCCAAGCTGCTTGGCAGTGATTTGTCTGCCATATTCAACTTTGCATAAACATGCTATAAGCACTGGGCTGGAATCCCTCTTGCAAATCTCCAGCATCACTGAAAGAAAGTGTCTTGTATCTAACTGCCTTTTAATTCTGGTGCTTCATCAGGGGCAAAAATGAACTGATTTGATTATTCCCCGTCCCCCCTTACCAACTCTGTTTTCCTTTAGAGGTGCTAATGGAACCATCAATCCTTTTTTTTTTTTTTTGGTCATTGCACATGTCTGAAATTCATTTTACACTCATCACTACTTCAAAATTAAGATAGCCATTAGACCTGGATCTTGTTATTTAGTGCCTTATTAAATAAGCACATCTATTTCTTTATCAATAATTTGTTCTTATATTTCAATGACTCTAGTTCAATATGACTGGTTTTCTTTGTAATCTTACATTTTTAAAACATTTTTATTGAGATATAATTCACATACCATACAACTTGTCATTTAAAGTGTACAATTCAATAGTTTTTAGTATAGTCATAGAATTGTACATCTATTGCCACAATCCAATTTTGGAGCATTTGTATCACCCCCAAAACAAACCCATACCCATTAGTGGTCAGTCCCAATCCCACCACCCCACCACGTCACTGCTCATCACCCTCCAACCCCCACCTTAGGCAACTACTAATTTACTGTCTCTATAGATTTGCCTATTCTGGATGTTTAAATCATACAGTATATAACCTTTTGTGTCTGATTTCTTTCTCTTAGCATAATGTTTTCAAGGTTTATCCATGTGGTAACATGTATCAGTACTTCATTTCCTTTTATTGCTGAATAATATTTCTTTCTCTGGATATACCACATTTTATTTATCTAGTCATAAGTAGATGAAAATCTGGACTGCTTCCACTTTTTGGCTATTATTAACAATTCTGCTATTAACATTCATGTACAAGTTTTTGTGTGGACATATATTTTCATTTCTCTTGTATATATACTTAGGAGTGGAGTTGCTGAATCATGCACTATTTTACCTTCCCACCAGTACTGTATAAGGGTTCCAGTGTCTCTACATCCTCTCTAACACTCATCTGTCTTTTTAATTTTAGAGGGCCATCCTAGTGGTTATGAAGTGGTCTCTTATTGTGGTTTTCATTTGCATTTCTCTGATGGCTAATGATGTTGAATATTTTTTTCATATGCCCATTTGCCATTTGTGTATCCTCTTGTCTATTCAAATGCTTTGCCCAATTTTAATTGGGTTGTCTCTTTTTTATTGAGTGGTAAGTGTTCCTTATATACTCTGGCTCATATATGTGACTTGCAAATATTGCCTTTGAGTCTATGGATTATCTTTTCACTTTTTTGATAGTGTTATTTGAAGGATAAATGTTTTCAATTTTGATCAAATCTAATTTATCTATTGGTTGGATATTTTTGCTTTTGTGTCATATCTAGGAAACCATTGCCTAATCCAAGGTCATGAATATTTATCCTCATGTTTTCTTCTACTTTCGGCTCTTATACTTAGTTCTTAAGTCTGTTTTGAGTCCATGTTTGTATGTGATGTGATGTAGGGGTCCAACCTCATTTTCTTACTGATATTCAGTTGTCATAGCACCATTTGTTGAAAAACTATATTTTCTCCACTTAATTGTCTTGGAACCCTTGGTGAAGAGTAATTGGGTTTAAATTTGGGAGTTTATTTTTGGACTCTCAATTCTATTCTGTTTACCTGTATGTCAGCACCACAACACTTTGATTATTGTAGCTTTCTAGTAAGTTTTGAAATTGGGAAATGTAAGTTCTCCAACTTTGTTCCTCTTTTCTAAAATTGTTTTGGCTATTTTGGGTCTCTCATATTTCTGTATGAATTTTAGCATCAGCTTCTTAATTTCTGAAAAGAAAGCTTGGATTTTGCCTGAGATTGTGCTGAATTTGTAGGTCAACTTGGGGAGTATTGCCATCTTGACCATATTAAATCTTCTAATCTATGAACATGTGTTTTATGCTGGTCTCAGCCTGTTGATAACCAGTGTTGCAGGTGAACTGTCTCTTGTGGTTCTTGTTATGATTGCAAGATACTGTCAGTAATAACCATCAGGAAAGTTTGAAAGAGCCAACATTTATTATTTAAAAGTCCTGGAAACTACACAGCATACCTGGGGCCACATAGGTTAAGGGGAGAGAAAGAGGAAGGAGGGAGACAGAGAAAGAGACAGAGAGAGAGAGAGAGAGACAGGCGAGCACAAGTGAGTGGGCCTGGGGTCCTGCTTTTATTGAGTTCGAGCTATTGAATTCGAGCGGGGACCTAGGGTTTTGTGGGCTCACTCTTCATTGGCGAATTTAAAAGTGGGAATTTGAAGTGTGGGAAGAGGAAAAAACAATTAGCCCAAATGATTAGTTAAGGAAATCAACCAAGATCTCTAAAGCAAAGGAGCCTGGGGTTTAGCAATATGGCTAGCAATATATTTTCTTGAGAAGTGGATGCCTCAATAATCAAAGCTTAAGTCAGACACTTGCATTACAAAAAAAGAAAACCCACGTGTCAGGGCTTACATTACAGCATGGTTTGTCTTTCCTTTCATTTAGGTCTTTAATTCTTTTCAGCAATGTCTTATATTTATCAAGAGTATAAATTTTGTATTTCTGTGGTTATATTTATTCCTAAGTATTTAATTTTTTTAATGGAGCCATCAGTCTTCACCATTTTCAATTTCTTGCTTACATGTTTCAATTATGGCCGTATGAAGGGGTGAACTCATTAAGTCTTGCTGATTTTACCTCCCAAATATTTCTTGAATTGGTATTCTCATCATAATCTCTACTACCACTGCCCAGGATTGAGATCTCATCTACTGCCTGGATATTTGCAGTACTTTCCTAATTGGTCTCCCTATCTTCAATCTTGTTCCCTTCAAATTCACCTTCCACATAACCACTTGAATGGTTTATTTAAAATTCAACTCTAGATTACAGTTCTAGATAAGATGGTTAAGTGCTTGCCACTCTTTCCTTTACTGAAAATAATCATAAAATCCGGATAGATTGCATGTCATAGCTATTTGAGAATTCTAAAAAGTAAATAGCTACAGGCACATTGGAGAAGAACACCAGAATTTGAGGAACCAGCAAACCAGTGGCGAGTTTCCCACTTACCCCCACCCCCCAACCTCAGATTCCCAGACCTGAATTTAATGCAGCTGGAAACCTGGAAGTGAGCACTGTGGTACAGAGAACTCCAGGAGAAGTCCTATAGTTCTGGCTTGAGAAGTGAGAGAGGGGGGAAATCCCCCATTTTTTCTTTATTTCTCTCTCCTCTCACATCCCAACCCCCAGATAATCATGCAGTGGTAGCACAAGCAGTAGCAACGGGGGCCTTCAGGAACCAATATTCTTGGGAGACCATTAATCTCTATTTGATGGAGCTGCGTTTACAAGACAGCAGAACCCCACATTTGCTTTTTTTTATCTCTATCCTCCCATTGCTTGTCTCTACATGTGGTGCAAGTGCAGAAGTGAACAATTTCCAACTGGAGGAATGAAAGGGAAATCCCAGGAATTGTGTAATACTGGGGAGAATGTAAAGAGGGAGGAGCTCAGGAAAGTGACTCAATAAACCTTTTTATGACCTACTGGACATGTACGATTAACCTGTGCATGTGTTGATCAGATCCTAATTAGCATATCAAGGAATTTGAGAACTGAGCTAACAGACATCTATCTAGGTTTCCAGACTGACCACTTAGTGACACACACAGACCAGAAAGATCTGAATAACACTGCAAAGGCTTTGAAAACTGAACTGAACTGACATTGGGCCATCAGCCCACAAGAAGGCTGGTGGGAATGTGTGGCCTGAACCTAATCAGATTGACTAATAAAGCGAAAATATCAATGTTTTCAATGCAATAAAACTTAGAATTTTATAATGTCATATTCAAAGTGTCCAGGATATACTCCAGAATTACCAGGCATACAAAGAACTGCAAATGTCTCAACTGGCAAGGCAAAGACAACAGTTATCAGTGACAGGTTGTGGATGTTGTAATTATCTGACAAAGACTTTAAATCAGCTACTATTAAAAACTCAAATGAACAATCACAAACACTCTTGGAACAAATGTTGAAATAGAAAGTCTCATCAGACAAATAGAAGATATAAAGAAGTAGAAACCAAGTGCAAACATAATCATTGAAAAATAACAACAAAAAATAAAACTGGGTAAACTTAATAGCGGAAGTGAGATGTCAGAGGAAAGAGTCAGTAAACCTAAAGGTAGATAAAAAGAAATCATGCAATAAGAACAACACAGAGAAAAAGATTAGGAAAAATGAAGAGTGCCTCAGGCACATGTGGGACAATAATAAAAGGTCTATCAGCTGTGCCATTAGCGTTTCAGAAGGAGAAAAAGTGCTGAAAAAATCTTTGAAGAAATAATGGCTGAAAAATTCCCAAGTTTGGTGAAAGACGCCAATCTATAGATTCAAGAAAATGAGTAAATCTCAAGCAGGACAAGGGAAACCCATAGGTAGATATATTATAATTCAAACTGCTGAGAAATAAAGTCAAATAAAAAAATCTTGGAAGCATCCAGATAGAAATGATACATTATGTGTAGAAGGATGATTTGATTGACTGTAGATATCTCATTAGAAACTCTAGATCAGAAGGAAGCAACAAAATTTTTCAAGTGTTGAAAGTTCTGTCAACTCAGAATTCAGGATCTGGCAATAAAATATCCCTTAAGAATGAAGGTAAAATTTAAAACACAAATTCAGATAAAGGAAAACTAAGAAAATTCATAGTAGGCAGACCCGTGAAAAGAATGGTTAAAGGAATTTCTTCATACAGAATGAAATTATACCAGAAGGGAAATTGGAACATTTGGGAATGAAGCACAGCAGAAGTGGTAAATACCTGGATAAATATAATAAGACTATTTTTCTTCTGAGTTTTGATTGAAAGCAAAAATTACATTTCCTGATAGGATTTTCAGTGTATGTTGATGTAATACATAAACAATGACAGCATAAAGTGGAGAGGGTAAAGGACCCAATGTAAAGTTTTTGCATTGCAATTTAAGTGGTAAAATGATTGTAAATAGACTGTGAAAAGTATGTATTTTTTAATCCCTAGAGCAACTACTAAAAAAAATTATACCAAGGGATGTCAAAATCACAATAAATTAAAATGAGATGCTAAAAAATGTTCAAATAATCTAAAATAAGTCAGGAAAGGGAAACAGGAATAAAAATCAGAGAGGTAAAACAGAAAACAAATAGTAATGTTACTGGCTAAGAACACTGCTGTTTTTCCCAGGATCATGTCTGGGAGACAATGAAGAATGAAGCCAGCAAACAGAAGTACAGAGCAACCAGCAAAGCTTTTTTAATGAGTGAAAAGAGATAGGTCCTGCTATTTAGGGGGGCTCCTAGAGAGGATGCATGAGGGCCATGGGGTCTGCGATTTATATTGCCTCCTGAGAGGAGGAAGTCCCACCCTCCCCGGACCAAATAGAGAACCGAACTGGAAACATCACAACCCACTCTTTTTTTTTTTCACAACCCACTCTTGATTGGCTGAAAGTACAATGCTTCATTTGCACAAGGAATAACCAATCAGCTTGCATGGGGCATAACCAATCAGAGCTGAGGTCTATCTAACTAAGTGTACTTTTTGAATGGCTGAGTTTGATTGGAGCTTTTTGAAACTTGCAAGGGTCTTGAAACTTACAAGGGCCCTGAAGCTTCTTAAAACTTACAGGGGCCCTGAACTCTATCTGCGTGCATCCCTGTATTACCTGCCTCAATAAAATGGCAAGCCTAAATCCAGTCATATCAATAATTATATTAGTCTAAACACACCATTGAAAAGACAGTGTCAGCATAGATTAAAAACACCACCCAACCATAGCCAGTGACATAACCCACTTCAAATATAATTATGTAGATAGGCTAAAAGCAAAAGGATGAAAACAGATGCTATTCAAAAACTGATCAAAAGACATTTACAGTGGCTATATTAACATAAGATAAAGTTGACTTCAGAACAACGAAATTGTCAGGGATAAAGATAGACTTATATATTGATAAAAGTGTCAATTCACCAAGAAGACATAATGATCCTAAATGTGTTTGCTCCTAATAACAGAGTTTCAAAATACAAGAAGCAAAAATTGAAAGAGCTGAAAGAATAGACAAATCTACAGTTATAGTTTCAGTAACTGATGGAAAGTAGTAGATAAAATCAGAAAGGGAATTGAAGAACTGAATCCAACTGACATAGAACACTGCCTAGCAACAGCTGGGATACACATTCTTTTCAAATGCACATGGAGCATTCACCAAGGCAGACCATACCCTAGGTCATAAAACAAGCCTTAACCAATTAAAAATAATTGAAATCATAAGTATGTTTGCTGACCACAATGGAATTAAACTAGAAATCAATAACAGGAAAATAATAGTAAAATCTCCAAACACTTGGAAATTAAATAATATACTTCTAAGTAATCCGTGGGTCAAAAAGATGTCCCAATAGTGATTAGAAATATTTTGAATAAAATGAAAATGAAAATATAGTGTTATCAAAATTAGTTGAATACAGCAAAAAGCAATGACAACAGAAATTTATAGTATTAAATGCTCATATTAGAAAATAAGAAAGATCTGAAATCAATAACTTGAGTTTCTACCTTAAACAAAAAAAGAACAAAATAAACTCAAATCAAGCAGAAGGAAAGAAATAACAAAGAGCAACAATGAAATTGAAAATGGAAAAATAAAGAAAAATCAATGAAACACAAAACTGGTTCTTTGAAAATTTACTGGTTCAGTAAAATTGATAAATTTCTAGCTAGGCTAAACAAAGAAAAACAAAAGAAGATTCAAATTACCAGTATCAAGAATGAAAGAGGGGAAATCACTACAGACCTCACATTCATTAAAAGGCTATTGAGGGAATACTAAAAACAACTATATGTACATAAATTTTATTTTAGATAAAATGGCCCAACCTCTTGGAAACCTCAAACACCAAATGTCATCTAAGATACAATAGAAAAACTGAGTATTCCTATAACTAGTATAAAATTGAATTCATAATAAAAACCTCCCCCAAAGGAGTCTCTGTTACCAGGTTGTTTCACTGGCGTGTTCTACCAAACATTTGAAGATGAATTAACACCAATTCTACACAATCTCTTCTAGGAAATAGAAGGGGGAAAACTTTTCAATTCATTTTATGAGGCTAGCTTTACCCTGATACCAAAACAAGAGTATAGAAAAGAAAATTACAAAGCAATTTCCCCCGTAAACATAGGCTCAAAGATCTTTAACAAATCTAATCCAGAAATAATACATCACAAACAAGTAATCTTTGTCCTGGGATTGCAAGGCTGGTTCAATATTTGAAAAAATCAATCAGTGTAATCAATTATATTAACAATTTAAAGAAGAAAAACCACATATCAATACAGAAAAAGCATTTGACAAAATTCAACATTCATTCATGATAAAAATAATCAGCAAACTAAGAATAGATGGAAACTTACCCAAAGATAAAGGTTGTCTCCAAAAATCTACGTGTAATATCACATTTAATGGTGAAAGCCTTGGTACTTTTCCGCTAAGATTAGGAACAACGCAAGGATGTCCACTTTCACCAGTCTTATTCAAAATTATATTAGAAGTTTTATTTAGTGCAATGAGACAAAAAACATACATGTTGGAAAGGAAGAAATTTCTTTGCAGATGCATGATTACATGTGTAGAAAATTTCAAAGAATCTACATAAAACTCTTAGCACTAACATGTTTGTTTAGCAAGGTCACAGAACAAGATGGACACACAAAAATCAACCACATTTCTATATCCTGGCATTGTGCAGGGAGCTAAAACTTTAAAATACTATTGTCCCCAAAACTAAATGCTTAAGTATAAATCTAATAAGACATTTACAAAATCTGCGTGGTGGAAACTACAAAATGGTGATGAAGGAAATCATGTAAATTGAGAGACACTGTGTTCATGGAATGGAAATGTCAAGGAAATAAAGATGTCACTTCTCAGGTTGATCTGTTGATTTACCTCAACACCAGTCAAAATCCCAGCAGAATATTTTTTGTAGATACACGCTGATTCTAAAATTTACATCACAAATGAACTAGAATAGCTATGACAATTTTGAAAAAGTAAATTTGGAAGAGTCACACCACCTGATTTGAAGACTTACTATAAAACTACATTAATGAATATGGTGTGGTATTGGGGAAGAGAAAGAACGGTGTGATAGGATACAGTGTCTAGCAACAGACCCACATGATTATGCTGTTTGATTTTTGAGAAAGGTGCAAGGGCAATTCAGTGATATAAGCAGTCTTTTCAAATCATGGTGTTGGAACAACTGGACATCGATCTGCCCAAGAATGAAACTTCATTTAAACCTCAATCATTATTCAAAAATTGACTCAAAATGAGTCATAGATCTACAATTAAAAAATAAAACTATAAAACATTTAGAAGTTAGTATGAAAGAAAATCTTTGTGACGTGGGGTTAAATGGGGGGTTTCTGAGCAGCAGCACTACTGATATTTTGGGACAAATTAATTCTTTGTTGTGGGAACTTTCCGAACACTGTATAGGATATTTAGCAGCATCTCTAGCATTTTCCCATTAAGTACCAGTAGCAACCCCCAGCCCCAACCTGTGACAGTAAAAAATGTGCCCAGAGAATGCCCAATGTCCCTGGAAGGCAGGGTAACCCCTGGCTGAGAACCACTCAGAGGAAGAGTTTTTAAATATGATACAAAAAGCACAATCCGTAGAAGAAAATGAGGAAGTGTTCTTTTTATAAAAATATGAAAGTTTTCCTCTGAAAAATATTGCTGAGAAAATGAAAAGACAAACTATGGACTGGCAGAAGATATTTGTAAATCATATATCTGACAAAGAAATTGGATTCAGGATATATAAAAAAGTCTGAAAACAGGAAAGAGTAAATGAAAGACATGAAAAAGGGAAAAGAATTTGAACAGACATTTCACCAAAATGGATTTAAGTATGACAACAAGAACATAGGAATATATTCAACATTGTTAGCTATGAGGAAAATGCTATGATGAGATGCCACTAAACACCTATAAGAATGACTAAAGTAAAAAATACTGAATTCTAAGAACTGGTGAGGATGTGCAGCAAGTGGAACTCTCAAACATTGCTGGTTTGGATGTACAATGATGCAGCCACTCTGGAAAATACTTTGGAAATATGCTCTGGAAGTTTCTTATTAAGTTAAACATGCATGTCCCATATCACCCAGCAATACTACTCCTTGGTATTCTAGAGAATTGAATAAAATAACCCACATTTGAATGTTTATAACAGTTCAATTCATAATTGCCTGAAACTGGAAACAACCTAAAGGTCCTTCAGTGGGTAAATGGATAAACTAAATGGTAGATTCATACGATGGAATCTTATTTGGCAATAAAAAGGAACAAATTATTTATTCTTGAAAGAATCTGAAAGGCATTATGCTGAGTTAAAGAAGCATGTCTCAAATGGTTACATATTCTATGACATGCTTGAAAGGACTAAGCTGTAGGGATGGAAAAACAGATCAGTTGGTTAGAGGTAGGGGCTAAAGTGTGGCTATAGACGAATGATAAGGAGATTTATGAAGCAGTGGAAATTGTTCTGTATCGTGATAGCGGTGGTGGTTACATGATTTTAACATGTGTTAAAATTCACTGAATTATACACCAAAAGAAAAAAACAATTTTACTGTATGATAATTTAAAAACAGAGTTCAATTCTGATGGTACTTCACTAGTCTACAGGATACAGTCTAAAAACATGAATTACAAGGGCCCACCCTTTTAGGTGCTCCTCAGGAACAGGTCTGTTTCCCTCTAGAGCCCAAGAATGTAGTTCCTCATAGGGACAGACTGAAATGTGGTCCTGAAGGTCACAACCGCACTGTGTCTAAGTAAAAGATGCTTTTTTAGTATTGGAAAGTGAAGAATTTATAAGATCCAAGTTCTTATGCTGGTATAGCATTTTGTGGAATCCTAGCCTAGTACAACTTAGTTTGCCTTCTTAGTAAATGTGACTAATAACTTGCTCCCCAAGGGTCGCTGTTAGTAGGGCAGAAACTGAACCAGTTTTGATCCCCTGCCTAACCAATTTTACATCTGAACAGAACACTCCTTCCCACCTCAAACCCTTCTTGAGGGGAGGGGAGTATGTGTTGTGGTGGGGGTAGATTGTACTGTCAAAAGTGTTTCAATGTGCTTTTTGCATTTATGAATCTATTTGGCAATCTGGGCTCTACTCCTCTACCTCACTTCTCCTCCCCAGTAATTAATTCATTTCATTGAAATCTGCATCCTGCAGATAATTGGCTTCTAGAACAATTAGAGTGGCAAGTATTTCCCCACAGGAGTGTCATTATTTGCAGCTAGGGTTTAGAACTTTTTGTGGCAGCTCTTTTAGTGTTATGATCACTTTGATGGAGATCCTTGGCTTGTGTTGCTGCTGTCCTCCCTCACCTGCCATCCCTATATGCATGTGGCTTGTTTAGAGCTTGAATGACCACCTAAGCCCGCCTCCCATTTCCATAACCATTCAACTACCTCCATGCTGGGGTCATTGATGAGACACTGGTGTTACATTTATCCATTTATTAAAATATTTTAAGAAGCAAAACTTTATTAGTGTTGAGGGCTGGTGTTCCATATTTGGGGGGAAGGAGGAATAGGCAACACTTCATGGACCTTTTCTTTCTGCTTTTTCCTGTTACCCCATAACTACCCTAGTTTCCTCCCTCAACCAGCCCTGGCCCTGCTGCTTGTTTGCAGGGGAATGTGAGGAAACAAACAAACAAAAAACCCCACAAAACAGAAAACAACATGTATTACAGGATAGCAGACAAATAAGCAAATGCAATTCCACAAACCATATAGCCAGCCCATCAAGGTCCTTTACAGGATGGAAAGGTGCTAATGGGTTTGGTTGCTTTGGTATTAGTTTCTACCTCTTATGACATTAAAATTCTTCTACTTGTGTGCTGAGGGAAGATGATGTTGACCCCAGTTGTTTATTCTGATCAACATTTAACCTA
Source organism: Smutsia gigantea (assembly GCA_032199065.1). Taxonomy (NCBI): domain Eukaryota; kingdom Metazoa; phylum Chordata; class Mammalia; order Pholidota; family Manidae; genus Smutsia; species Smutsia gigantea. The sequence goes on from JAVSCE010005670.1 coordinate 29,336, forward strand.
CTTTATTAAGCTGAAAATGTCTTTCTTATTCTTCCCCTGCCTTTTTGGACACAGCACAGGCCCCGTTTAGAGAAGGGACAGATAGCTGCTGACCTCCTGTAGCACTAACACCAGGAGGAGTTGGTGGCAGTCCAAATCTATTGTCATACTCCTCCTCCACCCCCAGTTTTTCTGGCCAGGAATTGCACAATTAATCCCTTGGAAAGTGCTACCGGAAATGCAAGCAAACCCCAGAACTGTGGTTCTTAATGGCATCTCTGAACATAGTTCAGATAGTTATTTGGTGATCGTCCCACCACCTAAGCAATTGTATTACTGCAAATAGTTAACAATGAAGTCCTGAAAGAAGTTTATGCTTCCAGAGGTTACCCCAACTCCCTTGGGAAAGATCATCACTTCTTACTTTGCTTCCAAGCTAGTACATTCAAGAATAGGTGCTCAGCAAGCTATTTTCCTTTTTGGAAAGCAGCTAGTAACCAAGCAATTTAGCACCCACTTCCTCCTAGGGCCTCATCATCTATCAATTTTGCTCCATAAGTTGACTCCATCTCCAAATCCCAGTGGTTTTGTTCAATATAATTCTGACTCAGGGTGGGAGGACAGGGTAAGCGAAAGGGAATCCAGATGGTACAAGAGAGCAACAGTAGCATTACCATGTACAAAGATGTGTAGTGAGTCAGCAAAATAAGCACAAGAGATGGAGTCCTGTTACAATTTACTATCATCAATGATAAAAGTAATTACAAGACACAGTCCTGCTTAGACACTGCCAAGATAATGCTACCCTTTCCCAGGACTTCCTTTGGTTTTCTTAAATTTTCTCATTTGGAAATTTTCTGTTTTGAAAAAGGCTTTTCTGAGAAAAATGCAACTTGGTTCCCTGTTGGAGTTCTCACAGAAGAATGTGCAGCTGTTAATTTGGAACTTTTGTTTTGTGTCAGCCTGAGTCTGCAAACAGCTTGGGCTGCAGACTTGTTATCGCAAGCGAAGCAAGTCTAAGGAGGTTGGCTGCACACACCAGACTTCAGGGGATGGAGTTGAACCAGAGTTCAAGGAACCGTATCAACGTAGGGATTGCTCTGTGTTCTTTTTCTCTCCCTGGGAAAGAATAATTTAGCGTTGAGGTCTGGGAAATAATGATTTAGCCTTGAAGGCTGAGATATAAAAATAAACGCATAGACTGCTAAGCAGGCAGCTATTAGCAAGAGATCTCTTTGTGTGTGTGTCTGTGTGTGTTTTTGTCTTGTCCTATGTGTTAATCCTGCGGCCGTCATAACAGGCCCCGCCAAATGGCGCCCAACATGGGGCACGAAGACTTGATCCTGTCCAGGCACCTGGCTTTCCTCGTGGAACTTGGCAGGCCTTGTCGTGGCTGCAGGACCGAAGGGGTGTGTCTGCTCAGGGTAAGCAGGACCTTTAGCAAATATGGGGGAATGTCCCATCTCAAGAACTTGAATATAAACAATAATTGCAGGGATTACTCCTCTCCACAGGAGTGAAAGTAAAAGAGAAACTTTTAGTTGATTTATTTGCTCTTGTTAAACAACATTGTCCATACTTTAAATCTCAATCCCACTTACAGTTTAACTCTAAAGCTTAGAGGTAGAAGTATAAAAATCACCAATGGACAATCATCAAAATTCTTGTACTTTGTGCAAGAATGTTGTCCTTGGTTTCCTGAAGAGGGAACTGTTAATTGGCAGATAGGGAGAAGTTTGCTTTTACGATACCCTCCTTTAATTTTCAAACTCCTTCAGAAAGATTCCAGTAGAAAGTACTTCCTCAAAGAATGTAAAACGGCCCTACAATTTGTCAAAATTATGTGCACAGGGCTCTCTTGTCCCCTCCCGGCGTGAGCCAGGAGCTGTCTGTCCTCTCACTGTATCTCTAAATAAAAGCCTCCCCTTAGCTCTCCTACCTTGACTGTTTGCTAAGTTCATTCTACAGCTCTGCAAACAAGAACCCCGGCATCATTTTCAGGGGCTCATCTGAGATAACTTCGGAGGTGAGTATTGGCATCCAAGCCTGCCTTTTCTTTCACTGTCCTTATAGAAGGAAGCCGTCTGTGGCACACTCTGTCGGGCGCTCGTCAGCTACTTAAATGGGACTAGCCCGGCTGCGGATCTCAAAGTCTCGAGCGACAGGTACCTATGCGTCTCCCTCAGTGGATCCCCCATCTCCCTTGGGAGCCGGGAAAGTCACTTGAGTGGAGGCCAGGATTCCCTTTCAGAGGCATCTCCTTGGATGCGAGGGACTGAGGAAAGCCGTGGGCAACTGCGAGAGTCCAGGCTGAGGCTACACTTCAGTGGCTTCTCAAAGGCCCACGTGTCTGGAATCAGACCCCAACAGCCCGACTGGGTATCCATGAGGAGTGTCTCTCTTTCTGTCTCTCTGACTGCCAGCCTACTTTTTCAGACTGCCCTGGCCTCTGAGTGAGGCAAGGGGCGTTCCTAACTTTCTTCTAACTTTATCAGTTTCACGGAACCTGATGCCCACCACTGGAAGGTAAGAAATTGCTCTTATTCCTGGCTAAATGCTGTACTCTTTATCTCATAAAATATGTCTGAGCATCCGTTAGCCACTTAAAAGACAATTAGCATTGGCTACCAGTTTTAAGTCTCTGAGAGGCTTGGCCCCTGAAAAAAGTATGCAATATAATATTATGCAGCAAAGTATATTTTGCCACAAGGAAATAAAATAGTCAAAAGTCCCGTGAACTACTACAAAATGGAACTAGTCTTCTAAATTCTTTTAGTAAAAATCTGTTCTACTTATTGGGTTCATCATTATCTTCAAAAATTTGAGAGGTTTTTAAACTAGTCTCCCTGAAACAGAAGAAATTTATGTTCTGCAATACAGCCGGGCTTTAAATAACATGCTAGAATTGTACTTGCATTTCATTTCCAGCCCCCTGGACACACACAGTTCCTATCAGTACAGAGCCTTCATTGGCCCTTTTAGTCTAGGGCCATCTAAACCTTAACTCAGTTATGTGAACTACTCACCCTTAAAATGTATTCTTGAAAATTGAGATGCCTTTAATCAAGTAAGGTAAAAAGAAAGAGGGCAATTGAATATTAGTAACTCAAACCTTTGTATCAGTTTATCTATCTGAGTATATATTCTTTTATGAAAAGTGTTGCTAACTGTAATCATTATGTCTCAGTCTGTATGTTTGTTTGTCTAAGGGTGTAAATGAAAACTATTTTTCTACCTCCGATGTATTACTACAAATTAATTTAAAAACAAGTGCTTGTGAAAATTGGGCATTCTAAAACTTCCAGAAAATTCTAATAAAATATATTAAGCAAAGACTACCAGGAAGATGGTGGCATGAGCAGGGCGGTGGAAATATCCTCCCAAAACCATATATATTTATGAAAATACAACAAATACAACTATTCCTAAAAGAGAGACCCGAAGATACAGGACAACTCTCAGCCTGCAGCTACATGTGAGAGGACTCAGCAACCCACGAGGCGGGTAAGATACGGAGCCGTGACCCGGAGGGACCCGAGCACTCCCCCACCCCAGTGCACCAGCGGGAAGAGAGGAATCAGAGCCAGGAGGGAGTGGAAGTATAGGCCCGCCAAATAACCAGCCCTGGTGATCTGCACCGGGAGCATTGACACACATTGTGCAGTGTATCGGAGATTGGAGAGATAGAGGTGCAGGATCTGAGACAGAGAACGCAAGTGGGCCCTCTCAGCCGGCTCCCCGGGACAAAAGAAAAGTGTGTGCTTTTTTTTAGGGGTCTTAAAGAGACAGGGGCACAGCGGAGGAGCAGGCTCGTCCCAGTGCACTCAGCCAAGCAGGCTGGGAGTCCTGGGGAATTTCTGACCCCTTGGCCAGCGGCTGGGAAAAAGCTGCTGCCTCCCATTCATTCCCTCCCCAGCCAGAGTCTCAAAGGGCCTGGCAGATTGGCCACGGCTGCAGAATAGTGGAGCAGCAGCGATACCTACAACATCCTCACAGGATCTACACCTGGTGGGCGTTTTATTATTTTTTCTTTCTTTTTTTTCTTTTTCTGACCACTTCTATCGCCATGAAAAGACAGAGGAATATGGTACAAACAAAACTTAGCCAGACAACCCCAGAGAGGGAGTCTGATGGGATGGACATGCACAGTCTTCCTGAAAAAGAACTCAGAATAAAAGTAATAACCATATTGATGGATCTAAAGAGAAATAGGCAAGAGCTAAGGGAGAAAGTGAGGGAAGTGAGGAAAGACAATGCAGAGATGAGACAAGCGATCGATGGGCTTAGCAGCAGACTGGACGAGATGCAAGAGACTGTTAATGGAGTAGAAATCAGAGAGCAGGAATACAGAGCAGCTGAGGCAGAGAGAGATAAAAGGATCTCTAGGAATGAAAGAATATTAAGAGAACTGTGTGACCAATTCAAACAGAACAATACTCGCATTATAGGAGTGCCAGAGGAGGAAGAGAGAGAAAAAGGGATAGAAAGTGTCTTTGAAGAAATAATTGCTGAAAACCTCCCCAAGCTGGGGAAGGAAATAGTCTCTCAGACCATGGAAGCCTACAGATCTCCCAACACAAGGAACCCATGGAAGACAACAAACAGACACATAATAATTAAAATGGCAAAGACCAAAGATAAGGACAGAGTATAAAAGGCAGCTAGAGAGAGAAAAAAGATCACCTACAAAGGAAAATCCATAAGGCTATCATCAGACTTCTCAAGAGAAACCTTACAGGCCAGAAGAGAATGGCATGATATATTTAACATAATGATACAGAAGGGCCTCGAACCAAGAATATTGTATCCAGGATGATTATCATTTAAATCTGAGGGAGGGATTAAACCATTTCCAGAGAAGCGAAAGCTGAGGGAATTTGCCTCCTGTAAACCACCTCTACAGGATATCTTAAAGGGACTGCTCTAGATGGAAGCACTTCTAACGCTAGAAGATGTCAACAGAGAAAATAAAATCATAGCAAAGAAAGCAGACCATCCAAATAATAACTAAAGGCAAAGAATAAAACACCTAGTATATAAAGAATGGAGGAGAAAGAATAAGAAGGGAGAGAAATAAAGAATCATCAGACTGTGTTTACAAAAACTTAACAAGAAAGTTAAGTTAAACTCTTAGATAGTAAAGAAGCTACCCTTGAACCATTGGTAACCATGAATCTAAAGCCGGCAATGGCAAAAAGTACATATCTATCGATAATCACCATAAATGTAAATGGACTGAACGCACCAATCAAAGACACAGAGTAATAGAATGCATAAAAAAGCCAGATCCATCTATATGCTGCTTACAAGGGACTCACCTCAAAACCAAGTATATACACAGACTAAAGGTGAGGGGATGGAAAAAGATATTTCATGGAAACAAGGAGAAAAAAGCAGGTGTTGCAGTACTTGTATCAGACAAAATAGACTTCAAAACGAAGAAAGTAGCAAGAGATAAAGAAGGATATTACATAATGATAAAGGGGTCAGTCCAACAAAAGGATATAAACATTTAAAAAATATATATACACCCAACACAGGAACACCGGCATATGTGAAACAAATACTAACAGAATTAAAGGAGGAAACAGAATGCAATGCATTTATTTTAGGAGACTTTTACACACCACGCACTCTAAAGGAGAGATCAACCAGACAAAAAATACGTAAAGACACAGAGGCACTGAACAACACACTAGAACAGATGGACCTAACAGACATCTGCAGAGTGTTACACCCAAAAGCAACAGGATACACATTCTTCTCAAGTGCGCATGGAACATTTTCCAGAACAGACCACATACTAGGCCACAAAAAGAACCTCAGTAAATTCAAAAATATTGACATTCTACCAACCAACTTCTCATATCACAAAGGTATAAAACTAGAAATAAATTTTAGGAAGAAAACAAAAAGGGTCACAAATACATGGAGACTTAACAACATTCTCCTAAATAATCAATGGGTCAACGACCAAATTAAAACAGAGATCAAAGAATATATGGAGACAAATGACAACAACAACACAAAGCCACAACTTCTGTGGGATACAGCAAAGGCAGTTCTAAGAGGAAAGTATATTGCAATCCAGGCCTATTTAAAGAAGGAAGAACAATCCCAAATGAATACTCTAAAGGCACAATTACTGAAATTGGAAAAAGAAGAACAAATGAGCCCCAAATTCATCAGAAGGAGGGACATAATAAAGATCAGAGAAGAAATAAATAAAATTGAGAAGAATAAAACAATAGAAAAAAATCAATGAAACCAAGAGTTGGTTCTTTGAAAATATAAGCAAGAGAGATAAAACCCTAGCCAGACTTATTAAGAGAAAAAGAGAATCTACACACATAAACAGAATCTGAAATGAGAAAGGAAAAATAATGACAGACCCCACAGAAATACAAAGAATTATAAGAGAATTTTATGAGAATCTATATGATAACAAGCAGGAAAAGCTAGAAGAAATGGACAACTTCTTAGAAAAATACAACCTTCCAAAACTGACCAAACAAGAAACAGAAAAACTAAACAGCCCAATCACCAGTAACAAAATTGAAGCGCTAATCAAAAAACTGCCCAAGAACAAAACCCGCGGACCAGATGGATTCACCTCTGAATTCTACCAGACGTATAGAGAAGAAATAACACCCATTATCCTTAAAGCCTTCCAAAAAATAGAAGAGGAGGGAATACTTCCAAACTCATTCTATGAAGCCAGCATCACTCTAATACCAAAACCGGGCAAAGACCTTACCAAAAAAGAAAATTACAGACCAATATCCCTGATGAACGTATATGCAAAAGTACTCAACAAAAAATTACCAAACCGAATTCAAAAATACATGAAGAGATCTCATACACTATGATCAAGTGGGATTCACCCAGGGAGGCAAGGATGGTACAATATTCGAAAATCCATCAACATCATCCAGCACATCAACAAAAAGAAGAACAAAAACCACATGATCATCTCCATAGGTGCTAAAAAACATTTGACAAAATTCAACACCCATTCATGATAAAAACTCTCAACAAAATGGTTATAGAGGGCAAATACCTCAACATCATAAAGGCCATATATGACAAACCCACAGCTAACATCATACTGAAAAGTGAGAAGCTGAAAGCTTTTCATCTAAGATCGGGAACAAGACAGGGATGCCCACTCTCTCCACTGTTATTCAACATGGTACTGGAGGTCCTAGCCACGGCAATCAGACAACACAAAGAAATACAAGGCATCCAGATTGGTATAGAAGAAGTCAAATCGTCACTATTTGCAGATGACATGATATTGTATATAAAAAACCCTAAAGACTACATTCCAAAACTACTAGAACTAATATCTGAATTCAGCAACTTTGCAGGATACAAAATTAACACAGAGAAATCTGTTGCTTTCCTATACACTAATGTTGAACTAACGGAAAGAGAAATCAGGGAAACAATTCCGTTCACAATTACATCAAAAAGAATAAAATACCTACAAATAAACCCAACGAAGGAAGGGAAAGATCTATACTCTGAAAACTACAAGACACTCCTAAGAGAAATTAAAGAAGACACTAACAAATGGAAATTCATCCCATGCTCTTGGCCTCGTAGAATAAATATTGTCAAAATGGCTATACTACCTAAAGCAATCTACAGATTCAATGCAATCCCTATCAAAATACCAACAGATTTCTTCAATGAACTAGAACAAATAATTCTAAAATTCATATGGAACCACAAAAGACCCCGAATAGTCAAAGCAATCCTGAGAAGGAGGAATAAAACAGGGGGAATTACGCTCCCTGACTTCAAGCTCTACTACAAAGCCACAGTGATCAAAACAATTTGGTATTGGCACAAAAACAGACCCACAGACCAATGGAACAGAATAGAAAATCCAAACATTAACCCAAACATATACCGTCAATTAATATATGATAAAGGAGCCTTGGATATACAATGGAGAGATAACAGCCTCTTCAGCAGCTGGCGTTGGAAAAACTGGACAGCTACATGTAAGAGAATGAAACTGGACTACGGTCTAACCCGATACACAAAAGTAAACTCAAAATGGATCAAAGACCTGAATGTAAGTCATGAAACCATAAAACTTTTAGAGAAAACAGAGGCAAAATCTCTTGGACATAAACATGAGCGTCATCTTCATGAACATATCTCCCCGGGCAAGGGAAACAAAAGTAAAAATGAACAAGTGGGACCGTTTCAAGCTGAAAAGCTTCTGTACAGCAAAGGACACCATCAGTAGAACAAAAAGACATCCTACACTGTGGGAGAATATATTTATAAATGACATATCCGATAACGGATTGATATCTAAAATATATAAAGAACTCATGCACCTCAACAAACAAAAAGCAAATAATCCAATTAAGAAATGGGCAGAGGACATGAATAGACACTTTAAACGCTCTTAAAAGCCTTCTATCAGAAACTATCTACTTGCTACTTGTGTGAGGTTGGCCAACATCCAAAACACAAACAACAACAAATGTTGGCAAGGATGTGGAGAAAAGGGAACCCTCCTACACTGCTGGTGGGAATGCAAATTAGTTCAACCATTGTGGAAAGCAGTATGGAGGTTCCTCAAAAAACTCAAAATAGAAATACCATTTGACCCAGGAATCCCACTGCTAGGAATTTACCCTAAGAATGCAGCAGCCCAGTTTGAAAAAGGCGGATGCACCCCTATGTTTATCGTAGCACTATTTACAATAGCTAAGAAATGGAAGCAACCTATGTGTCCATCAGTAGATGAATGGAAAAAGAAGATGTGGTACATATACACAATGGAATATTATTCAGCCACAAGAAGAAAACAGATCCTACCATTTGCAACAACATGGATGGAGCTAGAGGGTATTATGCTCAGTGAAATAAGCCAAGTGGAAAAAGAGAAGTATCAGATGATATCACTCATACGTGGAGTATAAGAACAAAGAAAAAAACTGAAGGAACAAAACAGCAGCAGACTCACAGAACCCAAGAATGGACTAATAGTTACCAAAGGCAAAGGGACTGGGGAGGATGGGTGGGAAGGGAGGGACAAGGGGGAAAAAGGGGCATTACGATTAGCAGACATAATGTAGGGGGGAGCACACGGGGGGCTGTACAAGACAGAGAAGTCAAGTAGTGATTCTATAGCATCTCACTATGCTGATGGACAGTGAGTGTAATGGGGTTGGTGGGGGGGACCTGATGAAGGGGTTAGTTTAATAACCATAATATTGCACATGTAATTGTAGACTAATGATACCAAAATAAATTATAAAAAAAGATATTAAGCATTAATGCTAATTTAATTTTAACTGAAACAGACATGTCCTTATAGTTATCAGCTGCCTAAGTTTACTTAAAGTCATTTAAGTTGATATTATCTCTTAAGTCTTTCAAGAAGATGCTTTAAAGAAAGGCTTGACTTTGTCTAATGTCTATTAAAAATTATATAAGTAATCTAGCATGGTTGCATAAACAAGTATAACAAATGAACATCTTAATATTAGTATATTAATATATAACAGTGTATGTATCTGCAGCCTAAGAATTTTTGTGGTAATCGAAATTCTTAGAGTTTTTCTAAGTGATATGAAGATGTTTTGTGCTCAGAAAAAAAAAATTGTGCTATAAGGCACATTTCCAGAAATGATAAAAAGTGTTCCTATGTATATCAATCTAAGGAATGCTGGTGTAACAGTTTATAATAGCCTATTTTTCAGTGTTCATTAAAGGTTAAAGTACCTAATAATTTTTAGTTGTGGTTAAAACTACTTAATATAAGGAAAACATTTCTGTATGCTAAATAATGTGTGTTTTGATAAGAGAAGATATAAAGTATAGAAAGGCATTGTATGAAGAGTAAAAGAAGGTAACTTTGTTCTTAAGAACAGCTGTTTATTGAGTGCTTAAGAAAATAAGATCTTAATATTAAAAGGACTGTAAGCTAAGTGTTGTTAACAACTGAGTAACCTGTATTTGCCTTTAAGCCTTTTTATTGTCATTCTGGTTAAGTAATAAGTATTAATAACCTATAATTCTTTTTAGTCAAGTGCCTTAAAAACTTTCTTTTGACAACTTTCCAAAATCAAATTCAAAAAGGTGTTTTTACCTCTAGTTCACTCTGATATTTTCCAGAGGTCCCCTGGAACATGTCAGAGGAATTTTTTCTCCTCATCAAGGAAAGTATTTGGCTAATTTGGCTTATTTATCTGATATACAATTACCTACTTAATTACCTGGAAAGCACTGTCTAAGAGAATGATGCTAAACTGTTACTGAATATTTTATGTTACAGAAATATCCAAATTTCCTTATGTCAACTGTCTTATAGTAAGCTCTCATCAGATCTTTAGCCATTGTCATTTGTAAATCTTGTCATTTATAGTCACTGTTATTACTCCTAAACTAGTAAAGAACTAGATTTCAGCAAAACAAGTATTAGTTACATAAGATTAAGTAAACTAAAGAAGATGGTTTAATGGCATGAGATACATCCTTCCTGCTCTGATAGATAATCCTGGAAATAGTCATGAAAGACTTCTCCGAGCTCTGCCGTCTGATTGTGACAACAACTTGAAGCTTTTAGATCCCGCCTCTGTTGCAGTTGCAGCGGCATTCATCCTGCTGGTTCGTGGACTTGTTGTTGGAATGCAAAAGGAAATATCTAAGCTGGCCTGTGCATACAGTGAGACAACGAATTTGACTGCTTCTGTATTATCTGAACTCAGTCAACAGCTAGGAGAGGTGTGAATAATTGTGGTGCTTCAGAATCGTGCTACTATAGATTATCTGCTGTTAAAAGAACATATAGGATGTGAACAGTTTCCAGGAATGTATTGTTTTAATTTATCTGATTTTTCTGCTTTTGCTATGTATCTGTATTCCTGTTCTGTTAATGTGTGTACTTAATTTAATTAGTAGTTTGTTCAAACCTGTGTGTGCCTATGTTACTCTACAGGAAATTATGTTAAAGAAACAAACTTCTCATATTTTCTTCCATCTGTTACTTCCATAGCTTTTCTTCTTTCTTCCTAAATTCAGCTCTTTACTAGAATTTGTGCCTCACACTTAAAATTACTGTGCATAATAATCCTTTCAATTGGCAAAGATACCTCAGGACAAGTGCTGGACAAAGAGTCCATGAAGCATAAATCTGCAAAGAAATGGAAAACTAACCTTTTCAAAGACTATTACTTCTCTCTCACTTACCAACTTTACATCTCTCTGTATGGCCCCAGAAGATGGCTGGTTAGCCAAAGATGGGTAAGATTCCTTGAGGGAGGAACAACCTAAGACAGGCACAGTCACAGGGGAGCCATCAGGTGAGAAACTGGGGGCCAACAGAGGTGAGGCTTAGAACTTCACCTCCCCCCCCCCCCCAGTTTTGATATAAATCTTCTGCACCTGTGGATGTTTTGTTGCCCTTGCCCAGCTCAGATCAAAACTCAGTCTATAGGCATAGACCTGCTCACTGGCAATTACCTTCTAATTGCACTAAATTTATGTCCTATCTTTATTCTACGTCACGTAAATTCAAGAAATAGACTTTTATTCTATACTGCAGAATATGGAGAAGTAAACGCTATTAAAAGCCTTCTATTAGAAACTATCTACTTGCTATATTCTCTATTATTTCTATGTGCTAAATAATAAATAGGGGGGAAATGTTGGAGTTCTCACAGAAGAATGTGCAGCTGTTAATTTGGAACTTTGTTTTGTGTCAGCCTGAGTCTGCAAACACCTCGGGCTGCAGACTTGTTATCGCAAGCGAAGCAAGTCTAAGGAGGTTGGCTGCACACACCAGACTTCAGGGGATGGAGCTGAACCAGAGTTCAAGGAATTGTATCAACATAGGGGTTGCTCTGTGTTCTTTTTCTCTCCCTGGGAAAGAATAATTTAGCGTTGAGGTCTGGGAAAGAATGATTTAGCCTTGAAGGCTGAGATATAAAAATAAATGCATAGACTGCTAAGCAGGCAGTTATTAGCAAGAGATCTCTTTGTGTGTGTGTCTGTATGTGTTTTTTGTCTTGTACTATGTGTTAATCCTGTGACCATCATAACAGGCCCAGGCAGTTCCCAACTCTGTGAGTATGTGTGTAGGAATTGAGGGGCTAATGTGAGCTGCAATGGTGACCTTGCTGATTTGATCTAATACCTCTTCCTGGGAAGAAAGAGTGATGTAGAGAAAGCCAAAGATACAGCAATAGCACACTCCCCACTCAAGTACAAACAATAAGTTAGTAGTTCTGATGCTTAAGTAAGTTTTAAATGTCCTCTCTCACCCTTTCCCGTTAACTTTCTTCTCTAGTCGTAGAGCTAGGACTTTTTTGTTTGTTTGGCACAGCAGTCTGACACTGGGGGACTCTCCCCTTGTTAGTATTTTTTCTCCTCACCCCTGCAGAGGTGAAACACAGGTGGCTGGTTTAAGTGGCCTAGGCTAGTGGGGTTCCAGAGCTGTGAACCAGTGCTTGGAGTCTGGACTGTGCACCTCAGTGAACCAGCCATTTGACTGAATCAGGTAACTGAGCATGCTAAGTTTGTCTGAGAAGTAGAGAGAGGCCAGCTTTCTGACTTTCTCTTGATAGGTCGGAAGGGGCACTTACCCAAGGTATGAATTGAAGATGAGGTGGGGATACAAGGCAGATCAGAGATAACCTCTCTGGACACTGGAGTCTGATTAGATTTGCCTATCTTGGAGCAGGCATTCAAAAAAATGCTAATTTGGATTTAGAGCAATTTTGACTTAGTTTGTTTTCATGAAAAATTTGGAAGAAGAACCATGGAATCAGAGGTTTTAGCCTCCATTTTCTCGGGCCCATGTTCTTTCTGGTCACTCTGAATGCCCCGTCTGTATTCCAGGAGAAGGAGCAAGAAGGAAGATCCAAGGGATCTGGGGACTTACCAACAGCTTGTCAAGAAGATGCAGGCCAAGATAGAGCTTGTGGGGAAGGGTCTAGGCTGTACCTTATTATCAGGCAGTTCCTAGTTCAGACATCTTAGTCACAACACTCAAGCTCTGTTTGCTCTGTGTCATCTTTTATTGGGCAAGGGGACAGCACAGGTTGGGGCAGTTGCTGAATTAGAGTCCAGGACAAATAGAGCCAAAAAGGCAGTATGCCAGCTTAGCCCCCTTCTCCAGGGTATTGGTGTTTTTGTTTCCCTTTCTGTGGCCTGGCTCAGAATTTTAAGGGGACGTCAGAATCATCTGGGCTATAGGTAGATCCCAGCCATCTCTAAGACGCTGAAAATGCACCAAAAGATTAGAACTTCCACTAAGAACTAGGGCAGTTAGTAGAGGTGTGTGTGTGTGTGTGTGTGTGTGTGTGTGCACGTGTGTGTGCGCGTGCGTGCATGAAGGGTTAACGGATGTGCGGATGGGATCAGCTTGGGGAGGAATTCCTGGGTTAGCACAACACATCTTTATGTCTCTGTACATAATCTACACTGCAGCACAGCAGCAAAACATTTAGTTAAAAAATCCAGTGAGACACTCCATGGAGGCATGCAGGCTAGGATCAAGGCAGTAGGATGGGATCTTGTATGGTTGCCATAGGGGTGAGTTCCAACCAAGGGGCCCACCCAGCCACAAAGCACCAACTGGACATGTGCAAAGACATACATGCACACATGGAAAAACACAAAGGGTTTGCAGAGAGAGCACTCAGCACATCTACAAGAAAATATTTCACATGGTCATTGTAACAGGCAAGTGGACAAGCCTCCAGAACCTAGTTCTCATCTTGATAAGCTAACTAGAAGAGACCTCCTGAAGTTACAAGTTGCAACTGGAAAGTATTGGGGGAGAAACACAACCAAGCCTGGTTGTCCTGAACCCTCTCCTCATCTCCCTGAGAGTCTTTTTCATTCATTCCCTGGCATCAGGGGTTTCTCTGCCAGTTAGAAAACCATTCCCAAACTCCATGAAGAGGTGAACTCTCTTGAATCATTTGTAGATCCCAGGCCATTCGTAAAAAGCAAGCTTATCCCAATTTAATACTGTCATTGCTCAGGATGCACAAAGAGCAGGAGAACTGAACAAGACACTCAGAACAAGAATCTTTGGCCAACGAGAAAATGTAAACCTCTAAGGAGACCTGACTGAGTCCAGGAAAAAATCATTAGTGTAAAGAATTGGAGGATTTTTCTTGGTGGTACTCGATTTGTTCTGAAATAATTTAGCCTGTAATTGAGGTTTCAAGAGATTTTTTAGTAGAATTCTAAGCGTTGTGTTCTCCTCCCAGCTTTCAAGGGTTATAATTGAGATATTGATGATGTTGGAGGATCATCATGTTTTGTTTCATCTTCACTATTTCTGCGATGCCACAAATTTCCTACAGAGAAAAAAACAAGTGTAAAAATAATGAGGTTAGAACATTGCAAGATGCCCAAATGTATGGACCCTAAAGAGAGAAAACAGAGTCTGTTAGGAGATAGACTGGTTTGTTGCTATTGTGCCAACCATCCTAGAAAACTACCTGACAACGTGTGACCCAAAGACAAATGGGATGAATTTTCAGAAACTGATAATCCATGGAACTGCTATTGACCCCTCCAGAGTCTTCAGAAAGCCTCTCAAACACCATGGTCTCCCATATGGAAGATTTCTAGGGACTCAAACCAGATGGACCAAACCTGAAAAACACAACTTGGTCTAGCAGATTCTCTTTTGGCATCTGTGCAAACTCTCAGTTCCTTAAAACCAAAGCAAATTGCCACCTTCCATCCCTTCTCACCCATGTCCACTATTGCTATATCTCTCAAGCTTCCAGGTTGTCTAGGTCCAAAATTTAGGAGAGACGATGGACATCAGAATTGGCATAACTGACAACTCTAAGTGAATCTTCTTTTGAGTCCCACTATCAATAATGCTTAAGTCCAAGTCTGAAGAAGGGAAGAAGGGATGGAATCAAAATTTAAATAATGAAATGTAGAAATTTTGTATTTCCAGGGACTGACTATAAGTGATAAGGTATTAAAGTGTTTATATAGATAATGGAACCTGTTTCTGACCCTGTAGGTGCCCAGCACTTACACCCCCAGCCCATCTCAAATAATATTGTTTTCTGGAGCAGGACCAAAAGCTTGTAGTTGCATCTGCATGAGAGAGAGATCTGAATCTGACTATTTTGTCATATTTATCAATCAAGGACAGGAAAGGGTCAAGCAGAAAAGAAACTACCTGCTCTCATTTTCCTTTTCAGCTGATTATATCATGGAGACCACACAGACAGATTCCTTCTCAGGTTCTCCCCCCTGCCAGTGTGTATATCACTTTTTGACTCACATTTTGTCCAAGAGACTGCTTGGCATTGCCTAAGGTTGGCTCTCAACTCCATTGCCTCCTCCTCCTCCATCACCACCATACCCATGAACATTTCTAATGGGAGCTTTAAGTCCCTGGGAAGTACCCATCCTGTGAGGGACTCTTCATAACTGCTATGCCCATCAGGGAGACTTACCAATGAAACCCTGGATTCCTTGGCCTGATTTAGGCTTGTCTTCATCTTCTAGCTTCTTCTTCCCCAATTTGGGGAACTTAACTTTCAATCTGAAGCTTTTACTTTCAGTATCTGATGATTTCTCCTGGAAAACCACAGTGAAAAGAAGGTCAAAATGTTAGTAGCCTAACATTCAGAAACAATTCCTAGAGGCCTAGCAAGGTGGTATGCAAGGATGGATACAGAAAACAGGCAGATCTTTCATCTATCCAGGTGTGGGAGACACCCCAATCACTAGTCCCATGCCCTAGGAAGGCAACTGATCTTTACCAAGATCCTACTCTGTCCCAAGATGTCTTGCTAGGTACTTTAATAAATGCTCTCCCATAACCCACCAAACAACCTTGCAAAGTGGCTATTATCACCTTATTTTATAAAGGAGGAAGCAGAGGCTCAGAGAGGAAAAATATTTCACCTGAGATCATGTGGCTGGGGATTGGAAGGGTGAAGTTGCTAGGTCCACTGCTAGCTCATAAGGTGCTTCTGTATGAAATAGAAAAAAGCACCTTTTTCTTCAGACATATGGTTTGGTGAGCCCCAGTTCACTCACTTGGCCAAATACCTTCATATAGGGAAGAACCTGCCTCCCAGGCCACCTGTTTCCCTATCTGGAATGCAGTCAGGACTTTCTATACAGCTCTTAAGAATGTTGGCTCTCTGTCATACAGATAAGCAGGATTTTTACTTCCATCTCAGCCTCCCCATCCTTTTGCTCCTGCTCCAGTGTGCTTGTTTTGATACTGGTCTCAGTAACACATGATTCCAAGGTTAACTTTGCTGCCAAAAGTCCAGCCAAACACATCCCAAGGAACTTCGGGGTTTTCTTCTCTTCAAGATTATATTTCCAATCCCCTCCATTAGAACAGTATAAACCTGTCTGTCCTCCTCTTCCTGCTCTGACTCCCACTTACACTTTCTCCTCTAGGCTAATGCATGCTGACCCTCAGAATTGCCTTTCAGAAGAAACTTAAAAGAAGGACACAGGACCTTCCCCTTTAGCCAAAGCCTTGGGAAACCTCATGAATAGTTGGCTCTCATTCTGCTTTTCCCCACCAAAGTGGTTCTGAATCTTCTGTGGCCTTAAGATAAGTTTGGTGTCAAGTGAATGAGCAACATCATCCTGACTTTCTTTCAATTCACTTCTTTGGAGGCTCACTTCTTCATCTTTATGGAAATACTGAAGCCTAGAAAAGTGATTATGCTTCAGGCCAAGTAGATTCACATACTGAGACATCAGGGCATGGGCTGTTTGTCTCTTTTCTCTCAATATCCAGCCCATTTGCCTAGCTCAGGAGCTTGGTGAACGTAGCTGAACTGAGTAATAATAGAAAGAGGGTGCTACAAAGTTTGCTCCTCTTTCTGCATAACAGCATGTCTTCCTTCCCCAGAGTGTACTCATCAAGAGCAGCAAAGTTATCAGCAAAGGCATATAAGAAAGTTATTAAATCTGTGAAGACCTGACCTGAATTTATATATATTTTTTCCTCTTAAATGGTAGCCTGATTGCTGCACTACTCCAAACATATCTGTATGGCTTGCTCACATGCACATAACTTGTGTATGGAGCCATAAAACAGGGGTAGTCAATAAGGGAACCAGAGATTTATACAGACTGAAGTAAGTGGTTCCAACTCTGTCAGATCATAAAGGAGCAATTTACTTAGTGATAACAGACATCTTTGTGTTATGTGATTTATGAAATGGGACTATTTTTCAATCTCAGGAAAGTATACTCAGAGTTGTCAAAAAATGACAGCATCCTCTTAGCTATATTGTAGCCACTGCTGCCATGCTTGATTTTTTTAAGCCATACACCAGCCAGGCGAAGGCACTGAGAGAGCCTGCTATTCTCTTAGAAGCAGAGGGACAGGATGCAGCAGGGAGAGGTGGTATTTGGAAGATGTAATCACTTGAGCACCAGCCATTTAGAACAGAACAGATGTTGGCTGTAAATAACTGGTACTGGCCATAGTGGTATATACCAGATGAAATTCAGTCCTGGCAGCAAGTACTAAGCAGGGAGGGGGAATTATGGCCAGGAGAACAGTACAGAAAAAAAAATCAATCTTGATTATTCTTTCCCAGTCTCCTGCCACAGACTTGTTCTTCTTTCTAATTATTTTCCCATGGTCATCTAGTTTTTCAATGTGCTTTCTGTCTTCTTCTGTCTACATATGATAAGGAGATGAGGAGACTCTATTAAGTTCAACCTTAAAGCTACTACTGGGCTCTCTTCTACATCAGTCACTGTGTCCTGGCCCACACTGGAAGGTAAGGTACCAAGAAAAGCACCTCTTCCCCTTTATTTCCCAAACCCCAGTTCACATACCTCTGGAACAAGGACTGAATTCATCCAGTTGATCTCAGACAGCTTTTCAAACTCCTTATTCATGACATTCAGGAAAGTTTGCAGTGTGGCCTCATCTTCAGCATTTTTCAGCTGGTGAAAACAGGAAAAAGAGTAAATGTCGAATGCCCAGCATCCTGTATTCAGAGACTCTTGCCTTCTTCCCCACTCCCAGCCCCTGTTAGTGGCCATGAAACCACTGGGTGCCAACTTATATCTCCTTTGGCCATGGGGTCACCAGAAAGTGTACCCAACTCTTTACTTTCTCAGTAGGGATATCCAGGAAACAATCAGATGGTGGTGCTTTGCTTGGGGCTGTGCATTCTCACAGTTTAGCAAGTAGAGCCCCTTTGACCAATATCAATTAACACTGAGTTATACTCATGTGGTTTAGGGTCCAGGACAAGGTGAGAAGACAGACTCAAAGAAGCTTACTGCTCAAGATCACATGGCTAAACAGAAACCCAAATCTGTTTAACTCTATAGTCTACCTGCTATACCACACCATGCCATAAAGGATATATGGGGTGGCCAGATGCTGGGGGGATCTTTATTACACAGTTTCCATAGTTTAAAGGTTGCTTTGTGAAACAAGGACAAGTCTCAGGGGACATGGGCTCAAATTTTCCCTTCCTGGCAAAGAGGGTCTGCCTCCCATTGCTGTACGTTTTAGCCCCTAGCTATTACTCTTAGTAATTAAGAAGTGAGTTCCAAATGGCATGTCCCTTGGGCTCAGGAAACAAAGCTTAAGCATTCCCCAGAAACCCCCAGCACCCATAGGATGAATTCTATACAGTCCATGGGAGAATTAAAATGGATTCTTCTGGGACTATCTCCAACTCAGAAGAACCAAATACTAGACGAGCAATAGGTGCGATAGTTCATGTTCCATTAAATACTGAGCTGGGCGAACAGATGTATACTGATGTCATCAGCCCTGACATGCTTTCCAGCCCACCTAACTTGGGTTCACCTCTCCTCTTTGGCATGCACTCTACTTTTAATTTGGTACTTATATGGCTTATTGTTGTCACAGGCCTCTTGATGTTCTAGCCCCAAGTAGAATCTTGCCAATTACTGTAAATGGTTGGCAGGTGAATGGGCAGGGGATGGGGTTGAAGGTTATGGCCAATCAGGATGCAATATGAGAGAGAAATGAGTCAGTTGCAGACAAATAATCTCTTGCTTTTACTTTACAACTAATGATTTAGGACAGTACAGAGTAGTCCAAATGCAAAAGCTGGTGGTGGGATGTGGTAGAAATGGCTATCATTTCAAGTAAGGGGGAAAGGGTGAGGGAGTCCTCAGGGGCATACTTACCAGGATGGGTTTGGTAGTTAAACAAAAAGGCACAGAGAAGAAAGAGAAATGTGGGGCCTTGAAAAATGATGCCTAATTGTAACAGGAGAGGAATAAAATGGCTTCCTGAAAATTTCCTATTTGGCATTTGGAGACTCAGTCTCAGAAAAATAGTAGGTGGGTGGGCCTGAGTCTCATGCTTTATTCTCCTGTCCTTCTGACTGCAGTAGAGACCTTGTCCAGGATTCCTGTCTAAGGTATATGTGCAAACTAACTCAGAGGACTTTGTTGTGCATTTTTTGGTTCCTGTCCCAATACATCACTGGCCATTGCATAAATGAGGTTGCCAAATAAGGGAAGTGGGAGATAATGGGTGGAATTTACTTCATGAAAACTCTATATCCCTCTGCCAGAACTGAGCTCCTTACTGTGTTGCTTCTTCAAGAGGAGGAATAGGAATAATAACATCCAAATGAAATGAGCCTTATCTCCATGCCACTCTATGACATAGCATTTTTGAAGATACATGGTCCTTCTTAGTTAGCTACTGCCTACCCCTGGTCTCATTTACATGTGTGTATATGTGGATGGGCTCCTTTCTAGGTCCTATGTTAAGTGCGGTACATGCTCAGTTTGGGTTGTTGGCTGGCACAAACCAATTTTCATGCCATGACCTCAAGAAATCCTGAGTGGCGATAAAATGCCAAGGTCTCATATTTCCTGCCCAAACTGATAAGGTCATTGAGCTCTGCCTATATATAGAAGGTGCATCAGTTGCTGTTGTTTAAGGCTAAAAGATTCTAGCTTGGGGTTCAGATGCTGGAACAGCCTGGCCTGATTGTCTTAGCCACTCTGCCACCTGTGTAGTATGTCAGTTAGATTTGCAAATGGAAAAAGGAGAATCGGATACACTTCTTATAAATCAACTTAGAAACCCCTTTCAAATGAACTTTAATTAGGTGAGAGGCAAGAATAGCACCCGCCTCAGGGCCTTAGCAGCTAACCCCAAAGCACAGCTATGATCAATTGACTCATCAGCACACACTAACCAAGTGTGTCTATGGGCTTTGCATTGTGAGAAACATGCAATTACTCTTAGAGCTCAAAAACGGAGCCTCAGTCCAATTTCCCTAATGCTAATAAAATCTACCATCTATCATGCTGCTACTATGTGCCAGGCACAGCTAGACCCTTAATGTACAATAGTTTGTTGAGTCCTCATAACAACCCGGAAAGGTCAAGATTATAGCTTCTATTTTTTAGATAGGGAAACTGAGTCTCAAAGAGGTCAAGTTAGTTCACACAGCTAGTGTTATGGATTCAATGGTACCCTCCCAAAAGAAGATATGTTGAAATCCTAATCTCCAGTACCTCAGACTGTGACCTTATTTAGGAATAGGGTCATTGTAGATATAATTAGTTATTAAGATGAGGTCATACTGGAGTAGGGTATTCCTGATCCATTATGACTTATAAGTAGATGGCCATTTGGAGACAGAAAGACATGGGGAAAACACCGTGTGAAGATGGAGGATTGGAGTAATGTTTCTGTAGGCCAAAGAACATCAAAGATTGCCAGCAAGTTACCAGAAGCTAGGAAGAGGCAAGGAAGGGTTTTCTTACAGGTTTCAGAGGGAACATAGCCCTTCTCATAACTTGGTTTCATGTGATTAGCCTACAGAACTGTGAGACAATAAATTTATGCCATTTTAAGTCACTCAGGTTTTAGTACTTTGTTACAGCAGCCTTAGGAAAGTAATATAGCTAGTAAGTGGCAGATCTGAGATTTGAACCTGAAGTTCCTCAACTTTTCCCACTATTCCCTATTGTCTTTCCATATGATGAGAGAGATATGTGGAAACGTGGGAGATTCAGAGCAGCTCAAAAGGGCTCATCCCTTTTTATTAAAGCTCTATGTTGGAAATGATATTTACACTCTACTTTTGATCTGCCTGGTCTGGACCCAGGAGACATTTGCCAAAGAAGAGGGAGAGACTTTTCTTCAAGGATATGGTAGTCCCTTTGGATTAGCATAACCTATGAAGAGACCCAATGAATGACAACCCTGGGTGAGGATGACACAGCAGGGACAGCCAGGTAAGCACCTGGCTGAAATACTCCTACATGTCTTCCAATGCCTAAGAACCAAGCACAGACCATGATCATCTTCAGATGTGATACTTTGCCCTCCCTTGTCCCAGCCCCCTCCACTCACCAAGTTTTCATCCAGGAAAGCTTTGGTGTCATTGTAGAGCCCTTTCAGACTAAATGTAACATCTACTGCGTCATTTCTGCTTAGAGTCTGAGATGAAAATAAAGGAAAAGAAAGGAAGGGAAAGGACAAAGACAGAGGAGTTATAGGTTAGTAAGCATGCAGCTGGCTTCCCTGAGGGAAGGCAGGAACAGACTAGTAGGATGTGGCTTTAGGTCGAAAAGTCATATTCAAAATATAGCACAATTAGTACAGGATGGGCACTAACCAATCAGAATGGATGTCAGCTGTCAACTACCAGTACAACTGTATGGGTATGTCCTACAAAGTGGTGCAGTATAACTTGGCATTTGGCATCACTGATTGAGTGTGGGTATAGGTAAACAGGAAATATGCAAACCAAACAGTAAGTTCAAGGGCATTTGTGTCACTAGCCAAAACTATCTTTCCCATGGTAGATGGAAGTAAGCCCAACCATTCTCTTCTTGAAACTCCAGGCCTTAAGCTGCAGGCCTCCTCCGATTAAGATCTGGCCCAAAATAAATAGGTAATCCACATTTTAGGAGGCCCTGACCCTATATGTGGCCCCTTTATATCTCTGCCTTAGCACTGAAGTTACTTTTTAAAAACATTACTTAAATCTTCTGGCAGTGGGTAAAACCATGGGATGGCATATTTAACATCAAGTGTCCTTATCTGTATCTTTCCCTCAATAGGGAAACCAAGGAAACCAGGAGCTCAGGTTTCAATGACACGTGTCACCTTGACAGGTTATACACCTGGGATGGGGAAGGGCCAAGACCAACTTTCTCTCCATTCACTGCCTATGTCTCTTTTAAGACCAGTGTGGTAGATAGCTATCAGGGAAAAGCACCAGGTCTCGGGCTGATGAAATCTGCTGTGGGATTCTCCCAGTAGCCACTTTGAACCTGTAACAAGTCAAAGAATATATACCTCCCCGTTCAACTCTATCCATCAGTTTCCTGCCATTTCATTTGCCATTTCTCTGCTTAGTCTTCTGCTCCCTTTCCTTTCACCTACTTTCCTATTTGGTTTGATTCCTTTTCTTCATTTACCCCTTCCCCCCTTACCTCAATGGGAGTACAGGGAGCTGCAGCTGCCTCATTGCCACTATCTTGAATGTAAAATACATCATTCAGGATGTTAGCACTGGCATTCATAGAATCCATGAGGACAGACACATGCTGATGGACCTTGCTCAGGTCAGTAAGTCTGTAATAAAGCAAGGACAGATAGATGAGTCTTGAGATCTGAAGGACTTTTGGCCTGGGGTGCTGGTGAAGGTTGGGATAAGGGTGGAAATGAAAGCCCTAGGTACCCAAATTGGATTCTTTACTTCCTCCGGTTATTTCTACTTGTCTCTGGGTAGCCACTTATGCCAGAAAATGTTTATGTTTCTACTTTTCTCTAGGTATTCACTTTTGTCCATCCTTGTCTCACCTGAATTACATACTGAAAGAACTCCACTGCCCTTTCGATTTTTAAGGGCAAGGATTAACATTCTTAGTCATGTTGGGTCTGGGCAAAGATTTTTCCTGCCTGGATTGTTAGAGTCCCTGTCAATCTTCAGAGCTCTGGGCAAGACTCCTTTCTGAGGCCAGGCTTCACAGTAGCCAATAGATACAATTGGCTTCTTCTTCCTATCCTTTCTTGGGATTCCCAGCCCTGTATTTGGGCCAGTCCACTTACCTGCTGATGAGGTTTTCTGCAAGCTGGACTAAGTGCTTCATCTGAGCATACTCCTCATCAGATAGGCTATCTTGAGATTCCTGGGAATCCAGCTGGGGTTGAGAGACAGCTTGAATTATAGTATGCTTGCATTCCCACATTTTCATTGAGTTCTCAAAGTTCTGGAAATGAAGACAGTGGCAGATCCCAATGATTGCTATAGTTAAGAGGGCATGTGACAGATCTATCTGTGAGTCTTATATTTGTGGATGAAGGGGAAAGAGAGCCTCATGCATTCCTCTCTACATGCATTTACACACCTGTACATCTATCCATAATTTTATTCAATGTCTCTTTCATATTAGGAACTTTTAATTTTTTTGTTGTTGTTACTATGCTTTGTCTTAGGACAACATGCTTGAATCAGATAGATGTATGCCTTCCACAAGCTCCTATATGAGGCCACCATGATCAGTAAAACAGTACAGTACCTTTCATGCTCATTTCTTTGCCAGTTCTAGGCTATATATTGTGATGGATATTAGAGCCAGACATACCTAGTTTAATTCTAAATCATGACTTCTCACATTTGCTAATTGTGCAAACTTTAGCAAATTATTTAACCTTGCTGGTACTCATTCTACTCACCCATAAAAGGAGAATAAGTATATCTACCTTATAGGACTGTTGGGAAGACTTATTTGAGATAATACATGTAAAGTGAGCAGCACAAAGTAAGCAATTTATAAACTAGACTTCACCTCCCCTCTCTATTGCTGTTTCTTTGGACTGTCCACAGGTCAAGTGGGAGAAAGTCTCTAAGAGCTAAATATATGATCAATAATATCTCCTTTTTAACTTTCAGTGGTTTAGCTGAAGTGGGTGACACTTGTGAATACATTTTAAGGAACCTTACAGAATCCTAAAGACCATATTTAGTGAAGAATCACTTGTGGAATGAGCAGATTTCTCCATAAACATTTGAGGCCTTCAGCTCTCTGTGCAGCAGGAGGAGGAGGACAACTTTGTCCCAAACCATGGGAGGGAGTTCCTTATCTTACTCTTTTGGACAGTGGTTTGCAAATGTCAGTATACATTAGAATGTCTCAGGGAAATTGTTTACAAATGAAAATTCCCAGGAACTACCCAAGCCCATTCTGATTCAGTATGTCTGGTGGTGGGCCAAGGAATGTGTATTTCATTTCTAACAAATACCCAAGGTGACTCTGATATAAGTGTCATGAAGAAGTCCCTTTGAAAAATTCTGTTTGACTGTAAGTATTTAGTACTCAAATGATAGCTTTAGATGAGACAATATAGGAGCCCAAGATGAGCCTTTCCCATCTTACCCGATCTCTTGTCAGCATCTGGGCAGCATTCTTGTATCTAATCTTGATAAGGCCTGGCCTCTGAACCCAGGCCTCCCCATCCACTTGCACTGGGATACCTTCTTCACCATCAATAGTTATCATCACCTCACGGCACTGCCAGAGAAGAGGAGGAGGCAGAATGGGGCAGAAAAAATTAGGCAATCTGATAATGCCATAGTCATGGCCTTAATGTGTATCTGAGCAGGACTGGCAAGGATGTGAATCAGATTATCCCAGTGAGGAAACATCTGTTGTTTTGGTCCCTACCACCTCTGTCTCCAACCTCAACTAACACCTTGCTTCTCACCAGTTAACCTGCTCACTCCAACCTGGTACTCATATCCAGTCAGTTCCCACATTCTGGGTGGTAGCTCAGCCTATTTCCAGTGCCCATCCAGTCTTTGCCTACCTGGGCGATGCGATGATGATGCAGGTTGAAGATACGGGACATTGCCATCTGTACGGAACCAAAGATTGCAACTACTTCCAGCTTTCCATCATCTATTGCAGGAGCCTCATATTCCTGAGGAGGAAGAACTATGTCGCATATACCACCCTTGAGAAACCATACATTGTCTATCTTGAGCAGGTTTTCTCTAAAGGCTCATGGTAAGTATTTTTCTAGCTCATAAAGAGTGGAGAAACTACATATTAAAAAGGGAACAGTGGGTCAGGAAGCCAATCTGGGAAAAGGGTACTAAGATCCCAACTCTTCATCCCTTTTGAGATCACAACTCTTAGCTGGTTCCCTCCCTGTCCAATCAAGCATCATAAATACCCAAGGCCAGTCCCATTGGCTTTATGGCCTTCTTGGGTGAGTTCAGAGGAAAGGGGTCATGGCCAATTTTCCAGGAGATTTTATTGACAGTCCTCCTTGTAGAAAAGAGAATGGCCTTTCAAGCATCTGTCTGGCCTGAGGAGTGGGAAATTCAAAATCCAGGAAACACCTAGAATTGATCTTATCCTGAGGTTTGTGGTTGATTCTTGTGCCCTGAGATGGTAATTGCCTTAAAAAACTATCATGCAGCTTCTGATAATAAAGGTTCCCAGCCAATATCCTCTTCCTCTATTGTCCACCTCCTACTCCAGTCAGTCCATCTCTCCTTTCTGAGAGGCCTTGGAGGGGTCAAGCCTTTCTCTTTCCCTGTTCTTTGGTCAATGCTCACTGTGGTTGCCATGCTGCTTCCCCAAAAGTTGACACCTCCGGCATAGCTGGTAATGTTCAGCACTACAATACCTTGCAGGTTTGGCAAGGAGATGGTTTCTCCATCACACTGAAAAAGAAGAGTAGAAGGTGGTGGGACCAAGGAGCAAAAAACCCATAGGAAACAGGTGTTTCCTCTCACTGGCTGGCTCTTCAGATAGCAATGTAAAGGGACTTTTACAGAAATGGGAGAAGGGCTCTGTCTTCTCTTTATGCTATCATCTTCCTATTCATAAAATGGAAATCTATCTCCATGCCTTCCTACTATGAACTGTGAGTGAGGTTCATGGTTAAAGCTTGGGGAGTAGCAAATTTACAGGGGAAAGTTGACTCCCAAGGTCCTGAGATCTTTTTTCTCCATGCCCAGGAATGATTACCCTCTTTTCCACTAACCTCCAGGTGTACTCGTTCTTCCAGTTTTCGGTAAGAGCGCTGCAAAACTTCCTTGCTTCCCAGAAGACCATACCACATTTTGTTCTTAAGGTGGCTACTACAGGGAGATAAGGGTAAAGAAAGATAGTCAGAGGGTGAATAATAACATAAATGAATGAGGAAAAGAAAAAGGGGACATCATCTTGTTCCTCAAGTGCCTTCTTATAGAGAAGAGTTATGTTCAATGGTAACAGGACACAAGAGGGGATGCTAGGATAGTGTAACCAGTATCTTTATGCAAACACCTGCTGAAATGGGTTCCTGGGCTCCATTGAAGCCTCAGGATCTCATCCATTTGCCTCTTTGCCTTGCCGCTCATATTGGTTCAGACTTAGAAGACACAGGCTATCAGAAAACAATGCTCATATCAAAGTTGTATACATAACTGGCTGCTACACTCTAGTGGCTCTGCAAGTGCCACTTCAGGAGCACAACTTTCAGCTGCTTGGAGAATACATTTTTCTCAAGGGCACATAGAACATTCTTCAGAATAGATCACATATGAGGATACAAAAAAAACCTTAACAAATTTTAAAAGATTGAAATGGTGTTAAACATCTTTTCAGACCACAATGGTATGAAACTAGAAGTAAATTACATGAAAAAAAAACAATAAAAATTCCCCATAAACACATGGAAGCTAAACAACATGTTTCTAAATAATCATTGTATCAATAAACAAATCAAAGAGGAAATCAAACAGTACAAGGATACAAAGGAAAACAGGGACAAAATGGGACAAAATATATGGAATGTAGCAAAAGCCGTTCTAAGAGGGAAGTACATAGCAATACAAGCCTACCTTGAGAAATAAGAACAATTCCAAATAAACAATCAAACCTCACAACTAAAGGAACTACAAAAAGAAGAACAAACAAAGCCCAAAGGTAGTAGAAGGAGGGGCATAATAAAATCAGGGCAGAAATAAACTGAATAAGGAAACAATAGAAAAAAAATCAATGAAACCAAAAGCTGGTTCTTTGAGAAGATAACAAAATAGACAAACCCCTAGCCAGATGTACAAAGAAAAAAAGAGGACACAAATACACAAAATTAGAAATGAAAAAAGAGAAGTTACAACTGACCAAACAGAAATTCAAAGAATTATAAGATAATTCTATGAAAATTATATGCCAATAAATTGGATAACCTAGAAGAAATGGACAAAGTCCTAGAAATGTATGATATTCTAAGACTGACCAACGAAGAAACAGACGTGAACAGACTGATTACCAGTAACAAAACTGAATTGGTAATTGAAAAACTCCAAAGAAACAAAATTCCAGTACCAGATGGCTTCACAGGTGAATTCTACCAAACATTTACAGAAGAGCTAATACCTATCTTAAAGTATTCCAAAAAGTATAAGAGGAGGGAATACTCCCAAACTCATTCTTTGAGGCCAGCATCACTCTAATACCCAAACCAGACAAAGACAATACAAAAAAGGAAAATTATAGACCAATATCCCTGATGGACATAGATACAAAAGCCCTCAAAAAATGCTAGCAAACTGAATTCAAGAATAAATCAAAAGGACCATCCATCATGACCAAGTGGGATTTATTCCAGGGATGCAAGGATGGTATAATATTCATAAGTCAATCAATGTGATATGCCACATTAATGAAAGGAACAATAAAAACCATATGATCCTCTTAACAGATGCTGAAAAAGCATTTGGCAAATTTCAACATCCATTCATGATAAAAACTCTCAACAAAATGGGTATAGAAGGAACATACCTCAACATAATAAAGGCAATATATGACAAACCCACAGCCAACTCGATAGTTAAAGGTGAAAATCTGAATATTTTTTCCTTTTAGATCAGGAACAATATAAGGATGCCCACCCATTCTTACCACTTTTATTCAACATAGTATTGGAAGTTCTAGCCATGGTAATCAGATAAGAAAGACAAATAAAAGGCATCCAAATTGGTAAGGAAGAAGTTAAATTGTCACTATTTGCAGATGACATGATATTATACATAAATTCCCCCCCATCCCCCACCAATGACTCCACCAAAAAAACTATTGGAACTAATACTGGATTCAGCAAAGTTGCAGGATACAAAATCAATATACAGAAATCTGTTGTGTTCCTATATATTAACAATTAACTATGAGAAAGAGAAATCAGGAAAACAACTCCATTTACAATTGCATCAAAAAGAATGAAATACCTAGGAATAAAACTAACCAAGGAGGTGAAAGACCTATACTCTGAAAACTACAAGACACTCATGAGAGAAATTGAAGGACACATATAAATGGAAATCTATTCCATGCTTATTGATAGAAATAATTAATATTGTCAAAATGTCCATCCTGCCCAAAGCAATTTACAGATTTAACATAATCCCTATCAAAATACTAACAGAATTTTTCAATGAATTAGAAGAAATAATTGTAAAATTCACATGGAACCACAGAAGACCCTGAATAGTCAAAACAATCCTGAGAAAGAAGAACAAAGCTGGGGGTATTACACTCCATGACTTCAAGGTATACTACAAAGCTACAGTAATCAAAACAGCATGGTACTAGCATAAGAATAGACCTATAGATCAATGAAATGTAATAGAGAGCCCAGAAATAAACCCATATATATATGGCCAATTAATATATGACAAAGGAGGCAATAATACACATTGGGGAAAAGACAGTCTCTCCAATAAATGGTGTTAAGAAAACTGGACAGCTACATGCAAAAGAATGAAACTGGGTTACTGTCTAACACCATACATAAAAGTAAACTCAAAATGTATTTAAAGACCTAAATATATGACATGAAACCACAAAACTCCTAGAAGAAAATAGGCAAAATCTCTTGAACATAAGCATGAGTAATTTTTCTCTGGACATTTCTCCCCAGGCAAGGGAAACAAAAACAAAGATAAACAAGTGGGGTTATATCAAACTAAAAAGCTTCTGAACAGTAAAGGAAACCATCAAGAACACAAAGAGGCAACCTACAGTATGGGAGAATATGTTCATAATGATATACTGGATAAGGGTCTGACATACAAAATACATAAAGAACTCATATGCCTCATCACCAAAAAAACAAATAACGCAATTTAAAAATGGGCAAAGGATCTGAATCAACATTTTCCAAAGGTGACATATAGATGGCCAACAGGTACGTGAAAAGATGCTCCACATTGTTAATCATCAGGGAAATGAAAATCAAAACCACAATGAGATATCACCTCATACTAGTCAGAATGGCCAGTATCCAAAAGACAAGAAACAGCAATTGTTGGAGAGGATGTGGAGAAAAGGGAACACTCCTACACTGTTAGTTAGATTGTAAGCTGGCTCAGTCACTATGGAAAGCAGTTATGGAGGGTTCACAAAATACTAAAAATAGAAATACCATATGATCCAGTAATTCCACTTTTGGAATTTAATTGAAGAAAACAAAACCTCTGATTCAGAAAGATATATGCATCCCTATGTTTATTGCCAAATTATTTACAATAGACAAGATATGGAAGCAACCAAAATGTCTGTCAATAGGTGAATGGATAAAGAAGTGGTACATATATACAATGGGATATTATCCAGACATAAAAAAGAAAGAAATCCTGCCATTTTCAACAATATGGATGGATCTCAAAGGTATTATGATAAGTGAAATAAGCCAGGCAGAGAAAGACCAATACCATATAATTTTACTTATATATGGAATTTAAAAACAAACAAAACAAAATGAACAAAACAGCAACAGACTCATAAACACTGAGAAGCGACTGGTGGTTACCATGGGGAGGGCTTGGGTGTAGGTGGTTGGAATAGCAAAGTGGATAAAGAGGCACAAAATCTCAATTATAATATAAATTAATCACAGGGATGAAAGTACAGCATAGAGAATATAGTCAATAACTCTGTAACATTATGTTGACAGATAGTAACTACACTAGTTGGGGTGAGCATTTAAAAATATATATAATTGTCAAATCACTACATTGTATACTTGAAACCAATATAATACTGTATATCAACTACACTTCAATACAAAATGTGGGAAAGTTAAAAAAAAGATTTCAGTGGTTTGAATCAATTTCATTTGAAATATATGACTCTTAGACTGCAGTTTCTCTGATGCATAACTTTTCTGGCAAAGTGGAGGGATTTTTCCAAAAGCTGTTTATCAAACACTTGATTCAGTGGCATAGAATAGAACTAAGCTTTCTAGGCAGATTAAAGCAGAACTAGTGAAGAGAATATGGCACAGGCAAGGATATCAGGGGACTCGAGATGGTAGTGGCAAGGACAGGGTGTTGCTAACTGTAAGATCTGTGATAAAAAAAAGGCAGTGTGCTTGCAATCACTAGAAAAGCTGGATAGAGTTTACTATGAACTTTTAAAGTAAAGCCACAGAAATGAACCACCACAGGGTATGAAAAAGAAGGCTAGCACAAACTCTGTTTATACTCTGAAACCATAAGTTCTCTGGGCACTTTAATTTCCTCATCTATAAATAAAGAGTTTAGTTATTTGGAAATACAAAATACCTAGAAGAGCCAAAACAATTCTGGAAAAGAACAAAATTGGAGGACTTTTATCTCCCAATTCTAAAATTTACTATAAAGCTATGGTTACCCAGACAGTGTGGTACTTGCATAGGTCAACAGAACAGAAATAAGAGTCCAGAAAAACCCTTACATTTATGGTCAATTGATTTTCAGCAAAGGTACCAACACAATTCATTAGAGGAAAAGGATAGCTTTAAAAAAATGGTACTGTGGTAATTGGATATCCGTGTGCAAAAAAGATGGATTTGGACCCTCTGTCCCACCATACACAAAAATCAACTCAGAGTAGATCACAGACTTAAATGAAGAGCAAAAACAACAAAAATTTTAGAAGAAAACTTAGGAACAAAATTTTAAGGTATTGGGTTAGGCAAAGAGTTCTCAGACATCAAAAGCATGGGCCATAAGTGAAAAAAATGATCAAGTGGAGCTCATCAAAATTGAAAACTTTTGTATTTCGAAAGATACCTTAAGAAAATGAAATGACAAGCAACTGGGAAGCACTATTTGCAACATACGTGATAAAGTACTTGTTCCTCAGCCCAGGCCTGCTCTGAGAAAGCTATTCTGGTGTCAGGTTGGCAGAGGTGGTGGTGGGGAAGGGAGGAATGCTTCTTTTTACTTGTAGTTCCAATTTTCCACAGAACTGTGAGGCTACCTTAGAGTATGTCTGTAGTGCAAATGTACCAGAAGGTGCCAAGCAAGCCAACTGTAGCTGGGTTAAAATCAGTGGGTCTGGAGAAACAGGTTAGGAACACCAAGAAGCAGGAGGGCATCTCTGATATTTTGCAGCTTTGCCAAGCATAAACAGTCCTGAAGCCACTGCTAGGACCTGGTCAAGCTCTCACAGACAGAACAAAGATAGGCAATTTGCTGAATCAAGTAAATGTGATGTTTTCAGTAGTAGTATCACAGTTAGATGTGTTTACACTGCTATCCACAGCTCTAGACTATGAAGGCAGCTCCAGGCTCAGGATGTCTGGTGCTGAGTCATTACAGACTAGGTCAACATTTGGGGCAAACCATCCCACTAACTTTGGGACTAATGTGTTTTATTTCCAAAGGACTTCTTTCTTTCTGTTTGCTTGTCTGAGAAGTAGGGAATAGGAATACATGTGTGTATTTCAACTGTATATTTGTATTTAGGGAGGAGGGTTTTCTTTTCCTTACTTGTACTGTCCTGGGTGTTCATCTCTTCTGGTGTTGAATTCCAGAGAAATTTTAGCATCCAGTCCAATTCCAAAATAGTTGTTCATGACACACCTTTCTTTGAAGCGTCTGAAATTAGCCAAAGGGAAAAAGAGAACAGACATTGGTACAGGAAAGAAGTGCTGATATCATTGAGCTGAAGACTTCATCTGCATGATTGAAAATCACAGAGGGAAGACCTTCTCCATGTTGGGCACAAGCCTTAATGTTCTTGTGAGGCACATATAGATGTTCTATTAACAACTAGCTTGTTAGCTGTAAGACAGGGCATCCAGTCATTTGTGAGGATTCAGTGGGATTGAGACTCATAATAAAGAAGTCATCTTTGGAGGCCCTTAGATAGGAGTGGCCAATATTTTCTCCACATACAATAAAGCAAAAGAGAGGCACTGACTCATTCCCATAAAGAACTTCTAAGTATCACAGATAATAATGTATGAGTAATGAGTAAAGTCTACACTACTATTGTTTTCAGAGATATCTGAACTCCTTTGTAGCACTTTCACATCAAAGGGCAAAATGACCACACACTTCAGGGAAAAGACTGGTAAAAGATAGATATAGAATGGAGTTCCAGGAACATAGCGGCATGAGCAGGGCAGCGGAAATCTCCTCCCCAAACCATATATATCTATGAAAATACAGCAAATACAACTATTCCTAAAAGAGAGATCAGAATACACAAGACAGCGCACAGCCTGCATCTGCATCTGAGAGGACACGGCACCCCGCGAGGCGAGTAAGATTCGGAGCCGAATCCAGGTGGGACCCGAGCACTACCCCACCCCACTGCACTGGCGGGAGGAGAGGATTCAGAGCCGGGAGGGAGTGGAAGTACAGGTCTTTGAAATAACCAGCCCTGGTGATCTGCGCCGGGAGCGCTGACACACATCACGCGGTGGAGCGGAGATTGGAGAGACAGAAGGTGCAGCTTTTGAGCTGGGAACACGCCCGGGTCCTTGCAGCTGGCTCCCGGGACAAAAGAAAAGCGTGTGCTTTTTTCAGCAGTCTTATGATCGTCCCAGCACACTCAGCCCAGCAGGCTGGGAGTCCTGAGGAATTTCGGACCCCTTAGCTGGTGACTGGAAAAAAGTACCGCACTGAAACTTCACACAGAGAACAATAGCCTCCCATTAGTTCCCGCCCTGGCCAGAGCTGCAAAAGGCACAGCGAAGCGGCGCGGCCGCAACTGCGGAATAGTGGAGCAACAGTGCCACCTACAGTATCCTTACAGAATCCACTCCCAGTGGGCTTTTTTTCTTTCTTTCTTTTCGTTTATTTATTTCTTTTTTTTCTCTTTTCTTTCTCTTCCTTCCTTTTTCCTCTTTTCTTTCTCTTCCTTCTTTTTTTTAAAGTCTTAAAGAGCCCAGCTGACATACGTGGAACCTGCTGGTGACCACTTTTATCGCCATGAAAGACAGAGGAATACGGTACAAAGCTCACCCAGACAACACCAGACAGGGAGCCTGAAGGGATAGAAATGCACAATCTTCCTGAAAAAGAATTCAGAATAAAAGTCTAACCATGCTGATGGATCTACAGAGAAATATGCAAGAGCTGAGGGAGGAAGTGAGGGAAGTCAGGAAAGATAATGCAGGAATGAGACAAGCCATTGACAGACTTAGCAGCAGACTGGATGAGAGGCAAGAGACTGTTAATGCAATAGAAATCAGAGAACAAGAATACAGAGCAGCTGAGGCAGAGAGAGATAAAAGGATCTCTAGGAATGAAAGAATATTAAGAGAACTGTGTGACCAACCAAACGGAACAATATTCGCATTATAGGAGTACCAGAGGAAGAAGAGAGAGAAAAAGGGATAGAAACTGTCTTTGAAGAAATAATTGCTGAAAACTTCCCCATGCTGGGGAAGGAAATAGTCTCGCAGTCCATGGAAGCCCACAGATCTCCCAACACAAGGGACCCAAGGAACACAACAACAAGAAACATAATAATTAAAATGGCAAAGATCAAAGATAAGGACAGAGTATTAAAGGCAGCTAGAGAGAGAAAAAAATTACTTACAAAGGAAAACCCATCAGACTATCATCAGACATCTCAACAGAAACCCTACAGGCCAGAAGAGAATGGCATGATATATTTAACGTAATGAAACAGAAGGGCCTCGAACCAAGAATACTGTATCCAGCATGATTATCATTTAAATATGACAGAGGGATTAAACAATTTCCAGAAAAGTGAAAGCTGAGAGAATTTGCCTCCCATAAACCACCTCAACAGGACATCTTAAAGGAACTGCTCTAGAGGGAAGCACTCCTAAGGCTAAAAAGATGTCACCAGAGAAAATAAAATCATAGCAAAGAAAGCAGACCATCCAAATATTAACTAAAGGCAAAGAATAAAACACCTAGTATATAAAGAATGGAGGAGGAAGAATAAGAAGGGAGAGAAAGAAAGAAACATCAGACTGTGTTTACAATAACTTAACAAGAAAGTTAAGTTAGATTGTTAGATAGTAAAGAAGCTACCCTTGAACCTTTGGTAACTACGAATCTAAAGCCAGCAATGGCAATAAGTACATATCTATCAATAATCACCCTAAATGTAAATAGACTGAATGCACCAATCAAAAGACACAGAGTAACAGAATGGATAAAAAAGCAAGACCCATCTATATGCTGCCTACAGGAAACTAACCTCAAACCCAAAGATATACACAGACAAAAAGTGAAGGGATGGAAAAAGATATTTCATGCAAACAACAAGGAGAAAAAAGCAGGTGTTGCAGTACTTGAATCAGACAAAATAGACTTCAAAACGAAGAAAGTAGCAAGAGATAAAGAAGGACATTATATAATGATAACGGGGTCAATCCAACAAGAAGATATAACCATTTTAAATATATATGCACCCAACACAGGGGCGCCGGCATTTGTGAAACAAATACTAACAGAATTAAAGGAGGAAATAGACAGCAATGCATTCATCTTAGGTGACTTCAACATACCACTCACTCCAAAGGACAGATCAACCAGACAGAGAATAAATAAAGACACAGAGGCACTGAACAACACACTAGAACAGATGGACCTAACAGACATCTACAGAACTCTGCACCCAAAAGCAGCAGGATACACATTCTTCTCAAGTGCACATGGAACATTTTCCAGAATAGACCACATACTAGGTCACAAAAAGAACCTCAGTAAATTAAAAAATATTGAAATCCTACCAGCCAACTTCTCAGATCAAAAAGGTATAAAACTAGAAATAAATTTTAGAAAGAAATCAAAAAGGCTCACAAATACATGGAGACTTAACAACATTCTCCTACTTAATCAATGCGTTAACGACCAAATCAAAACAGAAATCAAAGAATATATGGAGACTAATGACAACAACAACACAAAGCCACAACTTCTGTGGGATACAGCAAAGGCAGTTCTAAGAGGAAAGTATATTGCAATCCAGGCCTATTTAAAGAAGGAAGAACATTCCCAAATGAATAGTCTAAAGACACAATTACTGAAATTGGAAAAAGAAGAACAAATGAGACCCAAAGTCACCAGAAGGAGGGACATCATAAAGATTAGAGAAGAAATAAATAAAATTGAGATGAATAAAACAATAGAAAAAATCAATGAAACCAAGAGCTGGTTCTTTGAAAAAATAAACAAAAGAGATAAACTCCTAGTCAGACTTATGAAGAGGAAAAGAGATTCTACACACCTAAACAGAATCAGAAAAGAGAAAGGAAAAATAACGACAGACCCCACAGAAATACAGAGAATTATAAGAGAATATTATGAGAATCTATATGCTAACAAGCTGGAAAACCTAGAAGAAATAGACAACTTCTTAGAAAAATACAACATTCCAAAACTGACCAAACAAGAAACAGAAAAACTAAACAGACCAATACCCAGCAATGAAATTGAATCGGTAATCAAAAAAACTACCCAAGAACAAAAGCCCTGGACCAGATGGATTCACCTCTGAATTCTACCAGACATATAGAGAAGAAATAACATCCATTCTCCTTAAAGTTTTCCAAAAAGTAGAAGAGGAGGGAATACTTCCAAACTCATTCTATGAAGCCAGCATCACTCTAATACCAAAACCTGGCAAAGACCTCACCAAAAAAGAAAACCACACACCAATATCCCTGATGAATGAAGATGCAAAAATACTCAACAAAATATTAGCAAACCTAATTCAAAAATACACCAAGAGGATCATACACTATGATCAAGTGGGATTCATCCCAGGGATGCAAGGATGGTACAACATTTGAAAATCCATCAACATCACCCACCACATCAATAAAAAGAAGAACAAAAACCACATGATCATCTCCATAGATGCTGAAAAAGCATTTGACAAAATTCAGCATCCATTCCTGATTAAAACTCTCAACAAAATGGGTATAGACGGCAAGTACCTCAACATCATAAAGGCTATATGACAAACCCACAGCTAACATCATACTTAACGGCGAGACGCTGAAAGCTTTTCATCTAAGATCGGGAACAAGACAGGATGCCCACTCTCTCCACTGTTATTCAACATAGTACTGGAGGTCCTAGCCACAGCAATCAGACAAAACAAAGACATACAAGGCATCCAGATTGGTAAAGAAGAAGTCAAATTGTCACTATTTGCAGATGACATGATATTGTACATAAAAAACCCTAAAGACTCCATCCAAAACTACTAGAATTAATATCTGAATTCAGCAAAGTTGCAGGATACAAAATTAACACACAGAAATCTGTTGCTTTCCTATACACTAATGATGAACTAACAGAAAAAGAAATCAGAAAAACAATTCCATTCACAATTGCATCAAAAAGAATAAAATACCCAGGAATAAACCTAACGAGGGAAGTGAAAGACCTATACTCTGAAAACTACAAGACACTCCAAAGAGAAATTAAACAGGACATTAACAAATGGAAATCCATCCCATCCTCTTGGCTAGGAAGAATAAATATTGTCAAAATAGCTATACTACCTAAAGCAATCTATAGATTCAACGCAATCCCTATCAAAATACCAACAGATTTCTTCAATGAACTAGAACAAATAATTCTAAAATTCATATAGAACCAAGAAAGACCCAGAATAGCCAAAGCAATCCTAAGAAGGAGGAATAAAACAGGGGGAATTATGCTCCCTGACTTCAAGCTCTACTACAAAGCCACAGTAATCAAAACAATTTGGTATTGGCACAAAAACAGACCCACAGACCAGTGGAACAGAATAGAAAATCCAAACCTTAATCCAAACATATACAGTCAATTAATATATGATAAAGGAGCCTTGGATATACAATGGGGAGATGACAGCCTCTTCAGCAGCTGGTGTTGCAAAAACTGGACAGCTACATGTAAGAGAATGAAACTGGACTACTGTCTAACCCCATACACAAAAGTCATATCAAAATGGGTCAAAGACCTGAATGTAAGTCATGAAACCATAAAACTCTTAGAAAAAAACATAGGCAAAAATTTCTTGGACACAAACATGAGCGACTTCTTTATGAAGATATCTCCCCGAGCAAGGAAAACAAAAGCAAAAATGAACAGGTGGGATTATATCAAGCTGAAAAGCTTCTGTACAGCAAAGGACACCATCAGTAGAACAAAAAGACATCCTACATTTTGGGAGAATATATTCATATATGATGTATCCGATAAGGGGTTGACGTCCAAAATATATAACGAACTCTCGCACCTCAACAAACATAAAGTAAATAATCCAATTAAGAAATGGGCAGAGGATATGAATAGACACTTCTCCAAAGAAGAAATTCAGATGGCCAACAGGCACATGAAAAGATGCTCCACATCGCTAATCATCAGAGAAATGCAGATTAAAACCACAATGAGGTATAACCTCACACCAGTGAGGATGGCCAACATCCAAAACACAAACAACAACAAATGTTGGCGAGGATGTGGAGAAAAGGGAACCCTCCTACACTCCTGGTGGGAATGCAAATTATTTCAACAATTGTGGAAAGCAGTATGGAGGTTCCTCAAAAAACTCAAAATAGAAATACCATTTGACCCAGGAATCCCACTCTTAGGAATTTACCCTAAGAACAGCGCAGTTTGAAAAAGACATATGCACCCCTATGTTTATCGCAGCACTATTTACAGTAACCAAGAAATGGAAGCAACCTAAGTATCCATCAGTAGATGAATGGATAAAGAAGAAGTGGTACATATACACAATGGAATATTATTCAGCCATAAGAAGAAAACAAATCCTACCATTTGCAACAACATGGATGGAGCTAGAGGGTATTATGCTCAGTGAAATAAGCCTGGCAGAAAAAGACAAGTATCAAATGATGTCACTCATTTTTGGATTATAAGAACAAATTAAAATACTGAAGGAACAAAATAGCAGCAGACTCACAGAACCTAAGAATGGACTAATAGTTACCAAAGGGAAAGGGACTGCGGAAAATGGGTGGGAACGGAGGGACAAGGGGGATAAAGGGCCACTATGATTAGCAGACATAATGTTGGGGGGACATGGGGAGGGCTGTACAACTCAGAGAAGACAAGTAGTGATTCTATAGCATCTCACTATGCTGATGGACAGTGACTGTAATGGGGTTGGTGGGGGGAACTTGATGAAGGGGGTAGATTAATCACCATAATATTGCACATGTAATTGTAGATTAATGATAGCAAAATAAATTATAAAAAAAGTAGGTAGATATATATACAATCAAAAAAGCCAAGCAGTTTTTTATTCTTCTGCATCCATCTTGGATGTCAAATACCAAAACCAGTGGTGTGCTAGAGCCAGTCAGTACCAGCTAATGGAAGCTGATCATTCCTATCAGTTCCCAACTATGCATTCAATGGCTTTATCAGTAGCTTGAAATAGGCCATGCTGGGAAGGTTTATACCAGTAATAAATCAGGGCTTTATTCTCCCATAAAGTTGGTTTTAAAATTGCCAGCACAGCATTGATTAAAACTAATTAGGTAGGTCTATGAGACCTCAGACCTGAGCTTAAGCTAATGGTGAAGTAGAAGGAAGTGGGAGTTGGAGATAGGAATAAATGAGAAACTTCAGAAAACTTAAATAATTACTAGCTGTGTCCTTTTGAGAAATTGAAAATGGATAGTTTAGCTACTCTATCATAGATTTTTTTTTAATTCATTACTAAAATGACTCCACATCTCCCACATGAGATCACAGTCCTGAATTGGAGTTTCTCTAACTGATGTCCAAACTGCTCTTAATGGAACTCCAAATGAATGAATGTGATGGAACTTGGTTGCTTTGAATACTCTAAAGAGGTACAGCACAGATGTATTTAGTTTTTTTATATAGCCCCCTAAATGCCCATTTATGTTTTAGCACCTGCAATCACTTACTGTTACAGGCAACAGTGGAAAAACAGGTCCCTTGAAATAACAACAGATAACATTTATTAAATGCTTACAATAATAGTTAACAATTATAACTGTTAATACACAAAGCACTTAGTTATGAGTGCCAACCACTATTCATCACAAGTCCTTTGTAAATATAAACTCAATAAATACAACAAACTTATGTGGTAAGTTCTACAATTATTTTCATATTATACATGAGGAAACTGAGGCTTGGATTGGTTGAATTACTTGTGTAAGGTCACACAACTAGTAAGGGAAGTCAGGGTCTGACACTAGGTATCCTTAGATTATTCTTTTAACCAAATAAAGGAAGAAGCCATAAAAAGGTGATCGGACTAAATACTTACATAGCTTCAGGTGTAAAATGTAAGTGCTCTAAATTGAGGTTATCTAGGTCCTCACTTTTGAGAGAAGATATAGAAGACAAAATGCCACCACGAGAACCTAGATACAAAAGACATCATCTTAGTGTCAGATGCAAACAAGAAAGACACCCCCACACACATACACACACACACTTGTGTTTCACCCTATTTTCTCTGTAGGAGCAGGGTCACACTCAATGACTTTCTCCTAGATTATCAGAGTTCTCATTCCAAAGAGATCATCTTAAATGGACAGGGACTTCCACTGGAAGAATAGTAAGGCTGGGCTGTTTGTTTACTGGCAGTGAAAACAGCTTCAAATCTTGGGTTTCATCAGGCCAGCCTTTTCAAAGTACAAAATGGGGTCATTACTCTGGATATTGGGAAGGGATCTTTATAGCGTGAAGCTTCTAGGAAAGAGGGAAGGATATCTATTGCAGAGTAGGATTATGACTAAACACACCTTTATTCTCTGGAAACTAGAAAACAATGATGAAAGCTGGAATAAAAGAAGAGAAGATCCTTACGGTGTCTTGGGCTCATCTGGTCAATAGCTTCTGAGTCATCTTCCAGGAAGAAAGTTGAAGTAAAGTTCTTGACCGATATTGTCTGTCGGCTTTGCTCATCCAGAACTACAGAGAAAAGGTGGAAGGAAGAGAGAAAGGAAGGGAAGAAAATGGAAGGGAAGGGAATGGAGGGGAAGGGAAGGGAAGGGAATGGAGGGGAAGGGAAGGAAAGGAAAGGAGAATGGATTGGTCACGTTTCTTGAGCATCTCTTTTGTTCAGTTAATGCCAGTCAGTGTGTGGATAGATGACAGGGACTCTCATTTGACTACCACCTCTCCTCAATGATGCTGTTTGTAGTCTCAGCTTTCTTATAGTATTGCCCCTGTGTCTTTTCATGTTCATGCCTGAGCTTTCTCTGTTTTACTGGTTACTCTTTTTCCATCACCCAGTAAATGTGGTTGTGTGTAGAAGCTCAGGGTCAGGGGTAGGGGGAGCAGGGTGGGAAACTCTCTGTTCCTCTACTTCCATTCTCACCCCTTTGTTAATTCATTTACTCACATGACTTTTGTCCCAGACTTGAACCTCTAGGACCATGCCATTCTTTCACTCAAATGTCTCACCCATACCCAAAATATCCAAAAGTTCTTCTTTTCACCAGCATATATGTTGTACAGCTCAGGTGCTCAGTTTGTGCCAAAGCTTATAGGTTCAATTCCTATCCTACAAGGGGTGCCATTCTCTGT
Source organism: Smutsia gigantea (assembly GCA_032199065.1). Classification (NCBI taxonomy): domain Eukaryota; kingdom Metazoa; phylum Chordata; class Mammalia; order Pholidota; family Manidae; genus Smutsia; species Smutsia gigantea. Next base: position 70,129 of record JAVSCE010005670.1, read on the forward strand.
CCTATGGCCCCAAACTATACTTCTAAATCTGACTTATGTTGATGAAGTAACACAGAAATGGAGGCAAACTGACTGTTTAATTCTTTCACAGTGCAAATGGGAGATTCCCTTTCTTTCTTGGAAACTTGGCTGAGGTTGTTGTCTTGCCGATAGGTTTCAGCCCTGGGAAAGTTCACTATGAATTCAATAAGACCAAAAAATGACAATGGAACATTCTTTGGGTGAAAAGGTTTATACCCAACTTTATTCCCATGATGGCAGGTCAATCACTAGAATCCTGTACACTCAGAGCATGTCTGCATGCAGCAAACCAGTCTACCTCTGGGCATCTCTGCCCCTGCAGCCATCTCAGTCTCTGTCCTCGGCTCTGCCACCACTCCAGTGTCTTCTCTGCTCTTCTGCAGCCTTGCAGCACTCATGCTGCATGTCATGCTACCATGTCACCTAGAGCACTGGGCAGAGCTCTTTATATAGATTCAATAGCAACATATTGCCCACACGTGTGTAGTGAGCTAGCCAACCAGAGCAAGGTGAGAATCCTGGCCATAGGAATATTCACTTTATCCACATTCCACCCCTCCGGATTCTTACCTCTCAATCTATGTGCCCTCAATCTCCTGCAATGGTCCCTGTGCAAGGTAGCTGGAACATTATAACCAAATTTCATAGTAAGATAATACAATATACAAATAACAAAAATTACAACAAATTATAATAACCCTGAAGCCTGAGGAGATCCATTGCCACCAAGCGGTCATCCTAGCCATATTCAAGGAGGTTCTATTCAAATGACTTAACCAGAAGGATCATGGGTGGGCCTTACAATACCCACCTTCTCCAGCCTCTCCAGCAGAAAGTCTTGCAGACACACAGGCAAGTCTTGTCGCTTTATCTCTGAGTTCTGCTTCATCCTCAGCTCCCAGAACCACTGCTCCGGTTTCATTTGTTGCCACAGCTCCAGCAAGATTCTATTAGACTTCCCATCCAAATTGTTTCTGCGTGCTCCTGCCTTTATCATATCAACCCACATCTGGGTCCTCATGACCTTCACGGGGCTCCTTAAATTCTTCCCTCAAGGAGCAGACTGTATTTCCTTTTGTGCTTTCATTGCTTGAGCCTGAGCAGAGGAGCGGAGCATAGAGTGCTCCACGACCTGGGGTGGGGGCTGCCCCTGCCCTGGAGGAACCTGCGGTTGCTCAGTCCTTATTTTCTTTTGGACTTTCCACCAACTTTCAACAGGGTGGGGTTTCAACAGAGGAGGGGCTGATGCCTCTGGCACCAGCAGGGCCTCCACCCCCACCTGTTCATCAAACCTCTGATCCTCCATTTCTGGGACTGACAGCTCCACTACATCCATCACCTGCCCAACAGAACCTGGCAGCCTGCACCTCTGTGCTGCTTCTTCTTATGGGGGATGGACAGTCAGCTTATGGTCATTACTAGGGAGTTTGAATGAGAAGCCCCGAAAGGGAGCACTGAGCCCCATAGGCATGCTAATGCATATTGCTGCCTCCCCTGTACAACTGCAAGTACAAACCGAGGGCCACTGCTCCTTCTCGTGTTGCTTCCTCTTAGGCTGCCACGACATCCTTTACCATTTCCACAGCACCTCGCAGTGATGCCATTTCAGTCACCAACAAATTTTTTACCTCCTCAAAGGCACCTTGCAGTTCACGTTCTTGTGCTGCCTTTTCTCGTGCTTCCTGAAGAAGGGTGTCTTCTTCCCTTACAGCCTTTCTCAATATTGTGAGAAGAAAACTCCCCACTGTTCCTTCCACCTGATGGGCACTCTGTCTCTCTAAGGAATTCCCTATTTTGCTGAGGGCCAACTTTACTGCATCAAGTGTTGCCTCCACCTGTCCCCAGCCTTGGGATGGGGCCCAGTCCTCTAAGAGGCAAGCCACATCGGACCACATGTCCACTGGGGGACACTCAAATGTCTCCGCATCCATAGGTGCAGCCCACAGAAACACTCCTCCCATGAAGGCAGCCTGTTCTTCTCCTTGGCCAACAATGAATCCTGCTGACATTGCCAATTGTCTTGCCTGAGGGTTTCAGCCCTGGACAAGTTCACTATGGATTCATTGAGACCAAGTAATGACAATGGAATGTTCTTGGGGTGAAGGGGTTTATACCCAACTTTATTCCCATGGTGGCAGGTCAGTCAGTAGAATCCCATTCACTCAGAGCGAGTCTGCATGCAGTAAGCCAGTCTCTGGCTCTGGACCTCTCTACTCCCACAGCCATCTCAGTCTCTGTCCACGGCACTGCCACCACTCCAGTCTCTGCTCTCCTGCAGCCATGGAGCCATGCCATCATGTCACCCAGAGCACAGGGCACAGCTCTTTATACACAGTCAACAGCCATGTATTGCTTAGACGTGTGTAGTGAGCAAGCCGACCAGGGCCAGGTGAGAATCCTGGCCACAGGAACCTTCACTTTATCCACAGTTGTCACCAAAAGTACCAAGGCAGGAGAATGTACCATAGCTACAAGTCAAAGGCCAGCATAAGGGCCTTCCTTGCCACATTGACTTCTGCTCAATTCCAATAGCTCAGGTAGAGCATACTTGGCCTTATACTATTTTCTGATCTGTTTTTAAAAGAAGCATTCTGGGGGAAGAAGTGGGAACTAAAATGTTACATTAAATAGTTGGAGGAGTTTAAAGAGTTTTCATACTGAGTTGGAGGCTTGCAGATTTTCATGAGTTGCAGGAAATGGCAATCAATGCCAGAGCTGCAAGGACCACTCTCAGGGCCCTTGTGCCTTGTTAATACTGCAAGGGACATGCAAAGATAAAACCTATTTTCTTTCTAGAAATGTCACAGTCTTGGTGTTTTAAAGGAAAAAGAAGCAGGTGAAAAAAATTCCATGGCTGGTGGTGGGAGCTGACAAAACTTTGAGCCAGGTCACTTAGCAGCTGTAATTGTTTAGGATGAGTGTTAGTTTCAAATATAAATGAGCATTAAGGGCTGAATGCCTGGGAGGCAGGAGGAGCCAAAGGGACAGCTTACAAGGACTGAGGCTTTTCAAATCAGCATTTGATCACTGACTTTGGAAACTATATGAATACAGAATCTAGTCAAGTTTTGGTAGTGGAGTCAAATCACACATGCAGAGTAAGGGAGACCAGTAAACCATCCAGTGGGACTTTCTTTTTCCCCTACCTCAATGACAACCTGGTACCCTTACCTTGTTCAACTTGGAATATGATGAGTTTCAAGGATTTCTGCAGATTCTGGGCCTTTGTGACCAGCTCCAACTTGCACATGGCTATGTGGTCTATTTGAGGGACAAAGGGCTTTCCATCTGCCTTGCCATTGTCTGCATGTAATGTAGCACTCTTCTCAACTGCTGCCTCCTCAGCCAGGACATCAATCAGGACACTGAGTTTGTCATACATTAAGTTACTCTATATAGGGGGGAGGGAGACAGGGAATTGTTATGAAGGACCAGCACTTGAGAGGACACAATGAGGAATTAGGTGGTATAGGGAATGGTGAGGAGGGGGAACAGTTGGCCAGAGACAGTGAGAGCAGAAAGCTACATGTGGGAGATGAAAGTTTGGGGAAAGAAGTAATTGCATAGATGTGATGTGAAGAGATGACTAAAGGGTATTAGAGATCAAATAGGTATTTGTTTCTGAGAAGCTATAGGCATCAATGTATCTTGCTGAGTTTTTCTTGTGTCAGACTGGCCTGTAAAATATGTAACATGGCACTTGAGAAAATTAACATTTCTGTATGGCTGTTTTCATTGGCATGCTTCTATGGATGTGGAAGTGTCTGTACGTGGGTGCCTGGTGCCTGCCTTTGTGTATGTTTGGGGATGTACTGTGTGATTATGGCTTGATTTCCAGCTCCATAACTTAGTAGTTTGTGATTTGAGACAAGTTACTTAACCTCTTTGTGCTTCTATATTCTAGGGCACTTGTGAGGAGTAAAAAAGTTAATGCATTAAAAATGCTCAGAACAGTTCCTGACACAGTGTAAATGCTTATATGTAAGTGTTAGCTATTGTTGCTCCTGTTATAGAGGTGAATCTGAATATATTTCTACCACTTATTTGTATACATTTTCAAGCATGTTCTAGTATACAATCATGTACATACATGCTTGTGCATACTTTTGTCTAGCTGTGAGCAGATGTCCTTGGCATATGCTTAGATATATGGTACATGTATAAGCATGCATAGTGTCCCTCTTCCTTTGGAGAAAGATGGGAGTCTAATGAGGTTGGCTTTCCCCATCAGCTTCTCCTCCTTGCCTTTCTTTTACCATTTCCAGTGAAAGGCACATTTGCTTTTATTAAAAAGGGGGCCCTGGCTCCACAAAGAGTACAAGATAGAAGGAGTGGAAACTTACTTTTAAAATCACAGACTCTATTGCTGTATTGTTCTGTTTTATCTGACACCAGGCCTTTACAATATCAACCGCAAAATCTTCTACTGCTGAGCACAGGAATCTGGATGAAAAATAGATGGCACAATGTGATGTGGACCATGAGGGGCAGAGCCGTTCTCTTATGACATCCATCTTCCTTCTCCTCCTCCTTTTACCTGATCTCTCTCCCTGCTTCTGCGGCTTCTTTTCCCTTCTTTGTTGGTTCTGCTTCTTCATGTACATATGGTAAAACATGCAAGTACCTAAGAGAGTTTAACTAAAATTTCTCAGTCCTAATTCTGAATTTTCAGAAAAGAATGCTTGATTAATACAACGTGAGTCAGGTTTTCACCTTGGGTCCAATCAGCTATGGTTCAAGGGCCCAGACAATTTAGTACAAACATAATGACATTGGGAGGACTTTCTCTGCGGGGAGTGTTTCTCAAAGGAGGGTTCTGGTAGAACTGGCAAGAACCCCACAGAGTCCCAGGACGAATGAATGACCCACACACTTAGAAGGGGAGAAAGGAGAAAATGTGTTGCTCAGGCCATGTGAAAGCAACGGTAGAGGGTACTAAAGAGATCTTTCCCAGTGTCATATGGAAAACAATGTTGTCCCTATCGTAGGGAGCTATGCTATGCTCTTAAATTGTATGGAATGTTGTGTTTCCCTTCTATAATCCTTCCAGATCTCTGGCTTGCAATCTTATCTTTCTGGAATAGCATAAGCCCTCACCCCAATCTCATCTTTTTCCCCTAAATTTTCTATTCAGGAGGTTTGAGTTAGGAGAAATTTGATCTGGAAAGGTAAACATATACTTTCCTTGCCCTCAACACACCAAGCTATCAAAATGAGCCGTATTTCTGACCAAGGAACAGCTCATCAGGGGCAGAACACCCCAAAGTTTGAGAGCCAAAGGAAGACTGACCTGGTTGCAATGACCATCTCTGTGGGGTACTTGGCCTTCAGGATTTTGTTCAACTCATTCGTTGCAGATTCTAAGTGTTGGATGGCAGCAGCCTAGGGAGAAAAGGAGTGGTCAGCCCTGGAATCCCAGCATTGAGACATAGTGTGCTGCACATCCTCATCCCCTCATTATTTCCCACTGATTCTTTACCAACAACTCCACTGCCTCTCTGCAAATAATTTTTGTCTACTGATGGTGTCCTTTGCTGTAGAGAGAAGCTTTTCAGCTTGATATAGGTCCACTTGTTCATTTTGCTTTTGTTTCCTTGCCGGGAGATATGTTCCATGAAGAAATTGTCATGTTTTATGTCAGAATTTTTGCCTATGTTTTTTTCTAAGAGAGTTTTATGGTTTCATGTCTTACATTCAAGTCTTTGATCCACCTTGAGTTTACCTTTGTGTATGGGGTTACACAGTAGTCCAGTTTCATTCTCTTACATGTAGCTGTCCAGTTTTTCCAACACCAGCTGCTGAAGAGGCCGTCATCTCCCCATTGTATATCCAAGGCTCCTTTATCAAATATTAATTGACTGTATATATGTTTGGGTTAATGTTTGGATTTTCTATTCTGTTCCACTGGTCTGT